>JACYXH010000249.1:2832648-2892648 GCA_026745465.1 Lota lota
TAATTAGTGCAGACACCACCAAATTCAGAGAAGTCATTGGAAAAATGTAGGACCTGAAAACTGCAAAATGGACAATTCCTGACTAAGTCTATGTTCCCATGTCGTGTGACATTGAGACAAGTGTAGCGAGGTCAACGCTTCTCACAACGGGTTCGAACAATAAGGAGACAGGAATCACGTTCACCGTTTTTTTTATTGTAATTGGCGGAGGGGACAACCTCCGGGAATTGGGCTCACACACACACACACACACATACATACATACATACATACACACACACACACACACACACACACACACACACACACACACACACACACACACACACACACACACACACACACACACACACACACACACACACACACACGTTGCAATCGTCTATTTTAACGAACGGCCTCCGCGATCACTCCTCAGCAGCAGGACCCGACCTCACTGTAGGGAGAGTACAACACCACGTCAGTACTTACATCCTCCTTTCTCATTGCGCTCATCTCCTATAGCTGCGTCTGTTCCCCCGGTTGAGCCGCCCCGCTCCCCAGTCTGCAGCCGGCGCTAAGCCACGCCCCCCACATACCACAACACGATTGTCCTTTTTAACCTGCGGTAGGTTTCCAATTACCTCCTATGTCCGCAAACAGCAAAAATGTCAAACTTCCAGTTGACTGGTCCCAGTACATCCAGTATACCAGGGATTGCCACCATGGGGTAATGAAAAAAGTGTTTTCTGTAGGATCAGCAGACCTGTGGCGACGCGTATTGTTTATAGTTCATTAAGTTGAAGGATAATTTATGTAAATTGAACACATGAAACCTGTGGATGCTCCAGCCCAGAATTGCCCTCTTCCTGCGCTGCTTATCTGTACTACTCAGAAGAATGGGGTCAGATGTTTCACAAATGTTCCATTTTGTAACAGATGTGCAATGGTTATTTTTCATCAATGTTTGCACAGTGTATTTTTTTTTCTTTGTTTGTAGAAATGGTCGCCTATATACCGGATGTGGAATATGTACCCATCCTATGTATTGTAAAGTTTAAAATGCGCCCAAATAGTTTTGGTGTGTTCATTTTTCTGCCTGATTGTGGTCTGTTGTAGATTAAGAAGAAGGGAACTTAAGACTGGGGCCAAGCACTATGTGTGTGCGCGTGTGTGATGCTTGTCTGATCAGTCTGCAGAAGGGACAAGTAAAGGGTAAAAATAGACCATTTCAAATTTGGATTAAAAGTTTAAACGGATAAAATTGAAATACTGTTTACATCTCGCTTTCATGTCCTTTTTGTAAAGTGTAAAGGTATTAAAAGAAAATACATTTGAAGTGATCACAGTATTAAACGTTTCTGAAATAAAATAAATGCTGTATTGCTTTGTGATATCCATTGTTTTGGTTTTCTTTTGGAGTTGCTTGAAAGCTGCCATATTACTGTAAAATGCACTTTGCTTTTCTGATGTGAATCTGATTCAGAATGCAGTGGACCCAGGTTTGTATTTTGTCCTATGAACATTGTTATTGTAATTGAGCTGAACCAGTGGATCCATTGAAAATAAATGGATCATACATGAATAAATCCTTTGAAGATGCTTATTCACTTAATAAAATAATCCCTGTATATAGAGTCTATGTTGTCTGTGATGTTTAGTAAACAATGGTGGGTGGAAGAACATGGAGGTTGATGAGTCATCTGGTGTATCTGGTTGAAAGATGCGTGTAGGCTTCATTTACCTTAAGGCTTTCTATCCAAGGTCTGTTACAAAGGTTCACCTGACCTGAAGGAAAGCAGGCCATCCAAAGTGAAGGCACAGCTATTCTTTATAAAATAGCTTTTGTCTTAAATGCCACATGCTGTTGGATTGGTAATAGATATCATGCATCTTTGTGCACATATATTCAGCTAATAGTTTTGTTCAATGGGATTTACAGTGTTTTTGTGTTATAGATGCGTGTCATTATTGAGCAGGTGGGGGTTAAACATCTTGCTCAAGGATACTGGTAGGTGGAATATGGACATTGGGGTTTGAACCGAAGAAGTGACAGGTCTGTAGGAGTTTAACAAACTGCTAAAACTACATCACAGGATGTGTTGGCTATTTTACAGACAACTTTAAGGATATGGCCCGCATGAATCGGTTTCCAATCAAATGTGACAATGCTTGTCTCCTGCTGACCAGTTTACTTGTCATCAGCAAATTGAAGCATCAGGGCAGCCATGTGACAAGAAGTCTACACTACCAAAGGTTAATATTTATTAGACAAATCTAGGCCACGTCTTGTTGGATTGCTTCAAGAGGGGTTGAGACTTATCCTTTAAGTTACAGCAACAGCCCATGGTCATTACTTTGTTTTTCCAAATGATGACTACTATTTTTGCTGGATTATGCCTTGGAGCCGTGCACTGACCACACAAGTAGAGTGCCGTCTGCATTCCCCTGTCTGAAGGGCTCAATTGTTTTCTTGTGGGTGTTTAAAGCACTAAGTGTCCTGAAGTGGATTATGAATCAGACATTTCCATATGTGGAAATGTACCCTCCCTATCACACACACACACACACACACACACACACACACACACACACACACACACACACCATTTTCTGCTGCACTAACATCCACCCACACTCTCCCACCTGTGGGTACCTTTCATGTCTGCTGTTGGCTTACAGCTTGACCGCCTCTCAAAGTGATTTAGAGGGTTGGCCTTCTGGGCCCTTATTTAGAGAGAGAGGAGCTCTTGTTTGGCAACGTGACACATGTTTGCGGATCGTGCTATTTGCACACTTGTGTCAACTGATCGCAAGCGCTAACTATAACTTAACACTACTGCCTGTTTTGTTGCCCTGAGTTGTTAGCCATGGTTGCTTTTCCAGGAATGAGCGAACATGCTCTGTGGGATTGCTCAGTGATCCAGGGCTATTGGAAGTGTTTTGCACATGATGTGTGCGCATGACACTAATCTCAGGGGACAATTTAGAGTTGAGCCCAAAGGCTGTGCATACTGGGCGATCCACTGGAGGTGGTCCACTGCAGCTCCTTGCACACGATGTTGACATCATGGTGGGCAACCAAATGTTAAACAGAGGGTGGAAGGCACCAGGTAGCCTGTATATGAGCAGACAAGCTACAGAGGAGCACATAGAAATATAGGAAAATGGCAGAAGTAAATTGCTCATATAATTAGGCAGGGAGGTGGGCAAAATTGATTGAAGTTGATGCACAAACTATTACTACAGGGAGTTTCCAGTTCTCAGAATCTAAACCTAACCCTTCCTTTCACACACAGTCCAGTACCACAAAGTCAATGTTAGTTGTTGTGGGTTGTTTTATTAATACAAACCCTTTTTTTATTGTAACATTTATTGAAGGACGCTGCATATATCAAGTTATTTTTTATTTTTATTTTTTTCACGTCACTTGTGGAAGGTGAGCCGTGGTCGAATTAACAAAATATACTATTTCCAAACTATTATTAGCCAATGTAGGACCAATAATTCTGTGTTGAAGATGGTTAATTTCAGATTAAACATACTTACTAAGACAATAATGTTAATCAAACATAGTGCAGTACATAACACATCAGTGTGGGATCGGATGCGAGCAATGATTGGAATCATGGTACTCAGTCATATTTTGTGTGTGTGTGTGTGTGTGTGTGTGTGTGTGTTTATCTGTGGGTTTGTATGTGTGCCAAGCCTGACAGGAAATATTGAAGCTCAAGAGTCCCCTAATAGCGGCCTGCTTCAACCTACGCTTCCAGCATCCCCATACACGCATGCGCACGCACAAAAACACGCACACACACACACACACACACACACACACACACACACACACACACACACACACACACACACACACACACACACACACACACACACACAAGCCCCAGTGGACCATCTTGTTTCCTGTTTACTCTTCCTCAATAATTCAGCTGGTCCAAAGTGGAGGCTTATACCCTTCCCATGGGCAGACAGATAGCTGAGGTTGGTGTGTGTGAAAGACAATCTATTTAGCCAGAAAGAACCATTAGCATGAATGTTTTTCTTGTTCTTGATGATGGCTGGAAAGTGCCCATATTGATTATTTTTCAGCTCATTAATGTCAATATTACCATGGGTGGAAACAACTGAAGAAGAGAAAGAGGCGGAGAGCAACAACTTGCTAGCTTGACACATGGTAGCATCCCTCTCCTACTGTCAAAGTTGGAAATTACTTTTCCCAATAAAGTAAGCTAGCTAGCCCAAAAATGTTATGAGCTAGCTAGCTTTGCACAATACATTACATATGCCCATTACAATTGCACCATACACTCGCAGAAATATATTTTATTTTGTATTAGTATATATTTTATAATTTGATATTACTTCTTTCATATGGTCTATATAAAGTGGAATAAATAAGTTTGAGAAACTTTACTTTTTATCGCAAACATTCTCTCAACACATTCTCAACTATTTCTGACATTTCTGTGTCGATGACACTCAAATACACGTACGCAAGGATACGCTGCCTTCACCTGGCCACACTGCTCCAAGCTCCGCAGGCAAATAGCCCACCCACTAAAACATAGTTTGTCTGTGTGTGTGTGTTTGAGAGAGAGAGAGAGAGAGAGAGAGAGAGAGAGAGAGAGAGAGAGAGAGAGAGAGAGAGAGAGAGAGAGAGAGAGAGAGAGAGAGAGAGAGAGAGAGAGAGAGAGAGAGAGAGAGAGAGAGAGAGAGAGAGAGAGAGAGAGAGAGAGAGAGAGAGAGAGAGAGAGAGAGAGAGAGAGAGAGAGAGAGAGAGAGAGAGGGGCGCTACTGCAGCTGCCGCTAGACCGACACCATCTGTACAGCTGTTCCACTCCCGCAGACACCACCTGCCGGGTCTTCCACTACTCTGTCAGTCTTCTTTGCTCCTCCACGGAGTGACGGATCCCTCCACCTGGGTAACCTATAGGCTGCCAGGAAGCTGAAGGGGCGCGTGTCTGTCGGGGAAGCACGAGCGCGTTGCTCGGAGAGAACACGGGATAAACGGCGGACGAACGATTTTTAACTTTGTTTGCTACGGTAAGGTTATTCTCTGAACGGATTGCTAACGGGGCGAATTGAAAAAGAAGGATAAAGTGAAAGTACTAACAGGCAAAGAGCGACTTCTGTGCGGCGGCGTGTCTGCTGTGCCACGCGACAGTGTTCCCGCGGTTAGCATCCTCAGGTAGAGTCATCAAGCGGCGCCCTTTCACAGCTTTTACCTGACTGTTCGAGAATGGATGTTTTACAGGAACGTGTGTGTGTGTGTGTGTGTGTGTGTGTGTGTATGTGTGTGTGTGTGTGTGTGTGTGTGCGCGCGCGTGCGTGTGTTAGTGGGAGTCAGTGTCAAAAGGGCCTGGATCATTTCACCTTTAATTACAGCGTTCTCGATGATGGGTGATAATTCCAGTACCAGTATACCATTTCAATTGACCAAACAACTGCTTGAGGTGGGAATGTTTGTGTGTGTGTGTGTGTGTGTGTGTGTGTGTGTGTGTGTGTGTGTGTGTGTGTGTGTGCCTCTGTGGCTCTGTGTGTGTGCCTGTCTACCTTTGTCTGTGTATAAGAACAAAACTGCTATACTATGTTTGGTATGGTGATAGAAACAATTTCCCACAACGTGTCGT
The DNA here is from genome assembly GCA_026745465.1 of Lota lota. Lineage (NCBI taxonomy): Eukaryota > Metazoa > Chordata > Actinopteri > Gadiformes > Lotidae > Lota > Lota lota. The sequence continues at coordinate 2,838,276 of JACYXH010000249.1, forward strand.
TTTTACCAAAGAATAGCTGCAGGCGTAGAGAATGTGAGTGAGAGACAGACTAAATTAAGATGTAGCGCTGCAGGACTTGTACGTTTAGGGAGTGAATCGGTCCTAGGAGGATAGAGGACCATCATGTGCATTGCAGAAGTGGGTACCAGCCTAGACAATCAAGTTGCCGGTACTTTGTTTGGATAGTTATATTCAATAGACATGTTCAATGCAAAACGTATAACAAATGTTAATGCACATTGTCTTTGATATGTGATCATGATGTGAGTCTGTGACCATGCTGTGGTGTCTAATGTTTATTAAAATAAACATCAGACTACAGCTGATTATGTTGAATGGTTATAGAGATATTGGTTAAAAGTTGCAGATGTCAAATATATATATGGAGGATTTTTGCAACTGTAGGAAGGAGACCTCTGAACTGACATCCCAATGCATGATGGGAGTTGGTTTCTTCTCCTCTGCCCTCATGAAGTGTAAGGTTGTGCCCTAAAGTAAAACCAATGGTTTAGTTGGGTTGGGTTTACAACGGTAATAAAAAACACATAACTGCAGTTGGTAACACCCAGAGTTCTGGTAAAATTCCCCACAACACTATTCCGGGGAGCGTAGCATTGCAATGGGTATTGCCCTTCTTATTGGCTGCATGAGAACTTAGTTGGTATCCATGGCAACATGCAGTAATCTGCGTTGACAAGGGTTGACAACTGCCCTGGAAGAGAGGTTAGAAAGGGCGGGGCTAGGGGCTCCTGCACCTCACATAAATACCATATTTATTCATTTGCTCTCCAAGGGGTCTTAAAGGAATTAAAGACGGACAATACTTGTCAATTCCAATCATTTTGTAGTAGACACAGAGTCAGGAAACGCAGCCCAAACCTACCGTCCTTAATGTTCTGCTACAGTTCTGCAGAGTACTGAACCTACACTGCTAAAAACGATTTGGCAAAACTACATCTATGGGTGTTGCAACTATATCCATACCAGGTGCTTTTTCAGGGTAATATTGCTAACTTCACCAACAAACTAAACTTTAACCAGCTTTGACTCTGGACACTGTCCCATCACACTACTTCATCAGTCTCCTTTCCGTGTATATTATGTTATGTAGATTGAGTAAAGGTGTTTCGGTGTACAGGTATTCTTCTGTGGGTATGGTGCACATATATAAAAACATGCATGTAAAGTTCACGTATCAGGAGGAGACAGAAAAGGATGCCGCTGATGCTGAAACATTACATTATGTTAACCCTGTCGCTATGATTTCAAGTATCATGACCAAAACCAAAGCAACAATAGCGGCAGGACAAATGTCCATATATCAATGAGGGTCTGCAGATTGGGTTGTGTTTATTATTTTGTGCTCCAATGCAGAAGAGTATACACTTACATGTAGTCAGCATTGTTACACGTGTATATGATTTATACATGTTGTTATACACTTACATGTAGTCAGCATTGTTACATGTGTATATGGCTTATACATGTTGTTATACACTTACATGTAGTCAGCATTGTTACACGTGTATATGATTTATACATGTTGTTATACACTTACATGTAGTCAGCATTGTTACACGTGTATATGATTTATACATGTTGTTATACACTTACATGTAGTCAGCATTGTTACATGTGTATATGATTTATACATGTTGTTATACACTTACATGTAGTCAGCATTGTTACAAGTGTATATGATTTATACATGTTGTTATACACTTACATGTAGTCAGCATTGTTACACGTGTATATGATTTATACATGTTGTTATACACTTACATGTAGTCAGCATTGTTACATGTGTATATGATTTATACATGTTATACACTTACATGTAGTCAGCATTGTTACACGTGTATATGATTTATACATGTTGTTATACACTTACATGTAGTCAGCATTGTTACATGTGTATATGATTTATACATGTTGTTATACACTTACATGTAGTCAGCATTGTTACATGTGTATATGATTTATACATGTTGTTATACACTCACATGTAGTCAGCATTGTTACTTCTGTATGTATGCCTATACATGCTGTTTTGCCAGAGTGTGAAGGGCTAGGTTTAGTGTAGTGTTTTTGCATGTCTGTATGTAGACACACATACCCACATACCCCCCCCCCCCCCCCCCCCCCCCACAAACACACACACCACAGATGATTGTATTGATCTTAGGAGCCTCATGCCATGGAGCCAAATACTAGTGCCAATCTCTCTCTCTTTCTCTCTCTCTCTCTCTCTCTCTCTCTCTCTCTCTCTCTCTCTCTCTCTCTCCCTCTCTCTCTCTTCTCTCTCCCTCTCTCTCTCTCTCTCTCTCTCTCTCTCTCTCTCTCTCTCTCTCTCCCTCTCTCTCTCTCTCTCTCTCTCTCTCTCTCTCTCTCTGTCTCTCTCTCTCTCTGATGAAATAGGAATCCACAAGAATCCACTTTGATGTCACTGTTGAGAAGCGCCATTTTCAGAGATGGGCTGAGACAAGTAGAGCACAGCGCATACAATGGCTGTATATACTAATTACTCTATACTATATATATATATATATATATATATATATATATATATATATATATATATATATAAATTAAATTAAAAACAAAATATATATACTTTAAACTTTATACTATAGTTGACATCGTTGCCAGCGATGCCAGCAGTTTCTATAATGCAGCTTGATTGCAGTGGTGTAAAATAACGTTGATTTTAAGCATGTCTTATATTGCATATACCTAGTTTTTGTTGCATGTTTGCTCCCTATACCACTTAATGTTTTAAAATAAAGGGCACACAACTGTCCTGTGAGCACAAAATATTATGGTTGCTAAACACCAATGTTTTAAAAAAAGGAACAAATTAATGGATGCATAATGTGATCAATATTGACTATCATGTATATGTGTATTTGCCGATTGAAAGACAAATTGTAAGCAGATAAACAACTTGTTCGCTTAATCGTTTATATTGTGGATGTCGAATTTAGAAATTATAAAGAAAGTCTGTCTGTAATGTAGCCTACACATGAACTTGTAAAAAACACATAATTATGGCCCTTGTGCAGGGGCCTGCAGAGTGATTTGTTGCATACCATGCCTCAGAACCTTTTGAAGCATCATACCCGATTGTGCAGGCTGCGTTCTTCAGAATGTTTGCAATTCTGTACGTTACATAACATTTGTTACACTTGTTATTTACTGCTATGACATGTTGCCTTTGCAATGTGACTACCACACACACGCACATCGACATCACATCGACTTAATGCTCGCAGCAAGCCTGACATCGCCAGACCAATTCGCAAATGCGTATTAGTCTTATCGATCATCGTTCACTATCGATTTCCAAGGGGTGTAGATCAAAATGCCTCTGGACGCAATTGGATAGACCTACAACCAATCAGAGCAAGGAAACGTGTGACACATCAGCATCAGCCATCTATGTTGATTATGAAAATGCCTCAGTGGCGCTCCCATAGGGTGCACCTCTGTACAGTCATTATTCAAACCTGTCCCGTCCCGGACCAATCACCCGCTGCTTGAAATCTGCTTGAAATCTGTCTGAACGGGAGGGGGACCCACCCATTGATATGACAGAGAAAATAAAACACGAGCTCGCGGATTTGTTTGGTTCCCGGGCTAGCTCGCAGCTACAGCGACCATAAATAAGCCATTAGTTGTTGTACCTTAGGGTTATTATGATACTTTGCCGGTTGACTGGAAACACGGCATTACTTTATGAGACTGGATTGTTGTATATTTGAAGTTAATTCCTCACCTCTTCTGCATAATGAATTGCATATTAATGGTAATCATGATTGTGGACTCTGCAATTAGTTAATCGTAGAAAAGTGTGATAATAATTTTGTACTCCCGATATAGATATCGAATTACAAACCGTTGGAAATCAGCAATTGTTTTATATTATAGTTTTTAATGTACAGTAGGCGCCACAGTATATTATTTAGTAGATTATTAATTTAATCAATCACAATATTGGGCAAAATAATTGTATTGCTTTTTCTTTATTATCATTTTTGTCATAATCTTGCAGGCTTACCTCTCCTCTGCTCATCCAATGGTTGCTGTCACCATACAATAGGGATGTTGCATGTGACCTCACATGCTGTATGTGTCTCCATTTTGTAGGTCAACTTTCCACTGGACGGTGCCAGTAGGCACTGCCACAGGGTTGTCATCGTCTACGACAGCATCGAGCAGCCAAGTGTCAAGTAATTTATAGATTTATAAATTGTATTTTGTTATTTAGTCTGTCAAACTATAGGTCTTAGTTTACAAGTAAGATAACAATTATGATTACAGATTCAAAATGTGTCCTCTCTAAATCTCTGTCTGTTCTGGGCCACTGTAGAAACATGGCAGCGTAACATGCTCATTCTATTGAAACAAAAACACAACCATTCTTATTTTCATAGGATATACACTAATTAAAACATATTTATAAATAATATCTTCAATTTCTGCCATGTACGTTCCGCTAGATGCCACTCAATTCTTTGACACTGCACCTTTGACAGTGCTCTTAAAAAATAAATGCATTTCATTGCAAAGATTTTAAATGAGTGCCTGCATGTGTCGAAAGACGTGAGAAGCATGTCAGGATCTCCAGGAATACATGTTTTTTGCCAGGAGACTCGTAAATCCCGAGGATTGGCAGCCAGGATAGTCTAACGTTATAAATGAGCTAGATGGCAAAGGGCTTATCCTTGCCGTCATTCAAAATAGCCCTTTCCTTGACATTGGCCGCGCACAAGGGGTTTGGACAAAATCTGCCTGGATGAAGCTTGGATGGTAGCCTTCAAACTCTTTGTAAGCATGTAGAGATGTCTGTGTGTGTATAGTGACAGAAAATGTAACAAGTCATGTATGTGGATACCGCAGGCCTATAACCAACCTACCCAAATCCATGCTTAACTTTTGGAGATATCCCGCTCACAGACACGTGTCCCACGCACTGCCACGCTCCTTTTTGTCCGAAAGGCATGAAGAGAGAATCCCTTCTTACTTGGCCCATAACAAACCTACACACCGAATTTGGTGCAAATCCGTTCACACCTTTAGGAGATATCCCACACACAGACAAACATAACCTCCTTGGCTGAGGTAATTCTGCTTTAATGTACCAGGGGACATGGTCCATGGCAAATTTGTGTTATCTTCACTAGTTTAGTCTACTACCCCTGCCCTGGTACATAAAAAAGCGGATCCATAATTAGTGTTATGAGCAACACCTGTGTTTGACCTACAAAGATGCCTCTCCTCAGGTGTCTTTAGACTGTTTCCGCACAATCCTACAGCAAGTGATACCTCCACGTTCTAGAAAAATTGTGATATTGTGTCTCCATTCCTGACATTCCTGTTTAATGTATATTGTGTATGTTTAACTTTACCTAATGAATGTACGTTAGTTCACAGCAAGCATGCTGCCATTTCTGTGCACTCTGCTGTATGCTTCATGAAGAAAAGTGTGTGTAAACATGTCATTTTGAACATTGTCTAGGAGTGGTGTCCCTTGGATGCTTTATATTTGAATTGTATCTGAATTAAAAAGTCTAGCATGTTTACTATGTTCCCCTTTGCTGATTAGAATTCAGCTTTTCTAAAAAGCCTTATTGGCGATATAGTTTTGTGGAGTTTAGTTTAGTTTGATGGCATAAAGACCAGAGGATATACTTATATATTAGTTTCCCCATCAATCACTTGCATTTTTTACAATTTATAAAGGTACAATGTATCTCCAAGAGCATGTTCGATTATATGCATAGTTTAATAAAGGAGGTAGGAAACGAAAAAAGAAGTATAAAGAAGGTATGACTAAATTAAAGATGGGTAAAGTAGGTAAGGCGGAACTGTGGAAACAATGATGCTTGGTCCATAGGCCAAGGTCTCTTCTTCAGACTGAACCCCTGACCAGAAGTCCCCAGTCTCTCCATCTCTTTATGATTCATTATCTAAGATGTTCTCATTCAATGTTCTTCAGCTGCCTGTCGATCACACAATCCTTATTGTAGCTGGGTCTTTTCTGGTCCATTAAGAAGAAACATTTAACGTTTGTAATTTACCTTTATACAAATGTATACTTATTAGTATACTTACTCTAACTGCCCATGAAATTGTGCACATATGTTACAATGGACCTTTGTCCCGCAATAAAAACAAATTGTAGTTCATTCTGAACTCCACCAACATGCTCATTCTCATGAATAAACCCTTGAACCGTTTGGCCCTGGCCCTGTTTACAGAAGCGCTTGCAATGGAAAGGGATGTTTTCCTTATCTAAACAGGCGGGAACAGTGGTACAAGAGATCCAAAAACCACCTCCCGACCATGTGTACGTACGCTAGGCTCTCGCCCAGAGATCCACTGTAAAGCAAGCGGGTGTCATATGTATCTGAAACATCAGATAGGGGCAAGGGCTGATTCCTAGCCCTTGCAATTCTATTACTCATTATCTTTTGCGACATCCAAAGAAATGGAAACCAGTACACCGCGGTCGTTTGTCTCTGCCTGTTTTCGGAGATAGTGCAAACCATGGATGAGGTAGAAAACTGAAACGTGTGTGTGTGCATGTAAACTGTGTGCCCAGTTGACAAACAAGCATGTAAACTGGGTAAACTGCACCTACGTCCAAACAGGCTGAGGCAGTTCTGAGCATGTTGTACCCTAAACATGAGGTTTTTAATCCAGATCTATTCCTCTCATGTAAACAGGGCCAGTGTCAGTTACTTTACTACTTTAGCCGTAACTGATCATTTTGATGAATACACATTTGTTGAGAAATATAACTTTAGTTTAGGGACCCCATGGCACCTCAGGGCCTCAACACGAGGAACCTATCATTCGGTTTTTTATTGTTGCCTATCCCCCAATTTAGGAGTCTAATTATACCATCACCAATGAAGAGGCATTGGAGTGCACTTTGCCATTTTGATATCATTAGCTTTCCAACTAATCTCTACCTAACCCCCCCCCCCCCCCCCCGCCCCCCCCCCCCCCCGCCCTGCCTCCAACCATACAACAGGACGCCAACGGAAAACAAACCGCAGAAAACTACAGAGAAAACCAGAAAAGAGGGTGGGGGGAACAACAAAAACACAGACTGACCGCAGAGTAGGAAATCACCCCAAGATGGCTGACGCACCAGAGCAGCAGCAAAGTGTGGGGGCGGAGGAACCGGAGGAAGAGGAGGAGCAGGAGCAACCTGAAGAGGACGAGGAGGAGGAAGACGACGACGAGGCGTTGGAAGGCTCCGGGGACAGCAAGGAGGGGAGCCCGCGGCTGGCGGTGGCCGCTCGCCGGACGCTGCGGTCCATGAAGTCGCTGGGGGCCAGCGTGGACCCGGATGATGACTCCCCCAACATGATCGTCTACAGAAAGGTAAGAGACAACATGAAACAACCAATCACAGCCCATTATAGCAGCATATGCAAAACATCCAGCACATTTGGCTTTTTTTCAAATTGCTAGAAATGAGGCTTTGATTGCACTTAATTTGAATGTGTACGTAAATTGGTTCCACGTGAACGGAATGTGCGACATCAACACAAGGATTGTCTTTCAGTAAACTAAATATGTCCAATGTATGGCAAACTACATTATGTAATTGAAGTCGCAATGTGTAAAATTTTAATGGACATATCTGTGGTCAGTGCTGATCGATAAGGATTTAAGTAATGGTATCAATAAAATCACAGCCTATAACTGTGATTTATTCTTCACATGATATGCTTATGGAAACTGGTTACACATGAATATTCTACGTTATATCAGTATTTTCTTTCAGTTCACAAACTTAATGATGCTCCAGTTGAACATCAGTTGAGAATTAATGCTCATTTTAAAACTTCAAATAGGACATTTATTATCATTTACTGTTACTTGACAATGATATTGACTCAAATACTTCAAACTTTTGCAAGTCTTTGTAAACCTTTTAAAAAGGCACATTTACCAGAGTTTCAGAACACTTACTTGTCTTCTCTATTTGTAAACCATTTTAAAAAGGGTTATATCTTATACATCCATGGGTTATAAATGTTATAGGAGAATTTGTCATTTGGTCCTTTGACTCCATCCAGACAAAGACTTCATTCAAACTATCATCCATAGTCACATATAATATGTATATATATATGACCGAAAGGAAAAGAAACACTTCACTGGTAGAACATACTCCTGTACAAGGTTCTCTGGAGCCTTGAATACTGAATCAATTTGAATAAACTTTTGTCTGCATTAGTTCCTTGGACCCAAAATGATCTGAAATAGGGTCCAGGTTGAAAAACCCTTTAAATGATTGATATGACACTTTTTATAAATGAAGCCAAGATACTACGTCTGTCCTTGCTTCTTCACGGCGTGTGTGTTTTCACATGTCTCTGAAGTCACATGTCTTTGTGTCATTTTACTTATGTGACTCGTCATTTCCCGTTGTTAACTTTGCTTTAATTTTTCACTCTTTTCCTACATGATACAAACAAATAGATCCAATTATGTTTCCGATTAAATTACTTTCAAGCAATTAAATCGCGTTGAGAGAAGAAAGTGAATTTGTTTGTGTAAATCAGACCTCCCACCATTTCCCAGTTTCTCCAGTAATGTATGCGGATGGTCCGGGTGGTCATTTTGTCCATCTGCACGACCGACTTCCAATAATTGTACAGCATAGCCGTACTGCACACATACACACATACACTCATGCACGTGCACACACACACACACACACACATACACAGAAACACACACGCACACCCACCTAGACACACACACATGCGCCTGCGTACACACACGCATGCATCTGCACACACAGAAGCACCATGCTAATGAAGGTCTATATGACTCTTCCTATAACATATTGTGAGAGTATATTGTGTGAGCTTCTAGGGAGACAGTAATTGCTGAGTGTAAGAGAAGAGGAAAGGGCAATAAGCCTTAGTGTTGTTGCTGACTTTTTACCTCCCATGTTGTGGGGCCCTGAGGCTGAAGAAGATGCACGAGAGTCAGGAAGGAACAGCAGCTCCCATCTGCAGTGATGAATACAGAGCTGGCTGTAAAGAGAGAGGGTGAGAGAGATGCAGAGGGAGAGAGAGGGGGATAGGAGATCTACACCTGCCTACTCTGACACGCATGCTTTTCAATGCTTACTGAAACGTATACACACGTGTGCCCAACTTTGCAAGGCGTTAATGTGGACAGTCCATATATGGGCTGTCCATGTTAACGCGCTAACGCTCGCAATTAATGTGGAAACATTAATGTGTTCATTTTGTTTTAACGCATATCAACGCACTTCCTCATTTTGTGCCTAATGTCTTTGATTTTGACATTGGCGTACGTCAGATCTGCCAGCTTGGCGTGTTGGGTGTTTGATTGATGCTCTGTTTCTCTCTTGTGGGGAAAAGTCCAACAGTTTGGAAGTGATTTCCTATATGGTGGTGGGCTGTGTCATGGCCGTTTGGCTTCCCATAAAAGAGTGAATGTGTGCTGGTGAGTCAAACCTAATTTATAGTCTTAATGTCTGTACTACGGGGACTTGGTGATGTCCAAAAATGACATAATCATGGATTGCGCACGGTTCATATGGCGTTTTGTCGTGTGTGGTGCACCTCAGAAATTTTGATCTCCACACAGAGTGCACAAATTTTGCATCCACACCAATGTTAGAACCAAACGGTTTAAATGCCATGGCCGTGCGTGGACTATCCACGCACTTCACCACACAGCGCACCACGGCGACTATAATGTCCACTACAGTGTGCAGGTGTCTGGATAAATGCGTCGCTGATATTGCGATTAATCACTGATTAATCACAACATATGTGATTAATTAGATTGAGACACAATCGATTGACAGCCCTTAGGGGTGACCTCGAATCTTTGACAATTCGAATCTTCGATAGAAAGACCTGATACCTCTTATTTCTCTCTCTCTCTCTCTCTCTCGCTCTCTCTCTCTCTCGATAACTACCTGTGCGCCTCTGCTGAGGGCTGCGTGTGTGTTTGTGTCAGGTTGTGTGTGAATGTGTGTGTCTGTCTGGCTGTGTGTGTTTTTTTGTGTGTGTGTGTGTGTTAGCATGGTGAGTGGTTGTGTTCCCCCTTGACCAGATCATTGGAGGTAGGCTGATGACTCATAACATGTGCCCTTACTGGAGAAATGTAAATCCCATTAGTCCCAGTCTATGAGTCATCAGTCACCTACAACAACAACAACGCAGAGGCAAAGAAGAAATGCTAATATTGCCCCCAATTTGCTGTTCTTTAATAGTATCATGGCTCATCTGAATTAATGGGGGATTGGGGATGAGGCTAGGGCGAAGGCGTATTTTATCTCAAAGACAAACTCTTACAGCTATGCTGGTTTACAGAAGCCTGTGATCTTGTGAATTAAAAACGAGGATTGGTGAGCCCTGCAGTGCGCAAGCTTCATACTATACTAAACCTACTGGATAGGATACTGTAGAGAAATTATCCAAGCCTAGTTAATTCAGTCCTTACACTGGGACCAACATACCTCTCACCATGTTATTGCTTCATGTGAAGAATTAATCACCAGAATGTATTTTCTCATATTTTTGTCTTTGGTGACAGTGGCTCAGGAGGTGAATTGGGTTGTCTAGCAACCGGAAGGCTGCTTGTTCGATCTCCTCCGAGCTGGGTATCGCTGAGAAAGCCACCTAACCCTAACTGCTCCCGTGGAGCTGGCTGTTGCCTTGCATGGCTGACACCGCTGCGGTTTGTGAATGGGTGAATGTGAGGCAATAATTGTAAAGCACTTTGAGTGGCCCCAGGACCAAAAAGCACTATACAAATGCAGTCCATTTACCATTTGAAGTTGGAGAGCTTCTCTATGCTTCCTTAAGATCTGAGTTGGTGATACAGAGTGTGATGCAAGCCTCATTTGATGTGACAAATATATCCTAGTCAGATCGAAATTATCTGTATGTTGCTATTTAAGGGCGATGTGTGTGTGTGTGTGGGAGAGAGGTGAAGCAATGCATGTAGTTCCATGCGCGCCAGCCAGGCTACGCGTTTTAAAATGTGAAGCATATATGGAAAATCGTACCCTTACCCCGGTGATTTATTGTTTGCTTATGGAATCAATCAGACAATTGTATCAGGTAACAAAGGAGCAGATAAATTGAAAAGGGTCTCCTGATGTATAATCTTTCTAACGGATATATCTATATCTGCCGATTTCAAGTAAAAGGACTTGAATGAATCATTCAAGTAAAAAAAACACCTACAAATGCCACCCAACTCCAATATCGGGCATGTGCGCCATACTCCTTCGATAGTCTGCTGTCGTTGGATGACGTTTTTGTTTACGGGAACTTGTTGAATCGGTTTGGACTTCGGCAAACATTATGTAGTTGGGTGTTGGTGTTTGTTGGGGAGGTGTGCAAGCACATGTAATACTCGATGTTATTACAGACATATAACTTAAACTCATGTCTTCTTAAACCTAGCACACACTACAATCTTTAAAGAATCGTGTAGGACTTTATAATTGTGAGAGAGCCCTTTTTCTATATCACACAAACAATTTGCATACATGTATTTTCAAGCAAACGGAGAGTAACAAGTAACAAGTAACAAGCTGTTCACATGTATTACTGTTCCCATAATTCCCTAACAGCTGTGACTCGCTGGAGGGGGGGAGAGATTAAAAAAGGTGTTGTTGCCTCTAGTTGCTTGAAAGCCTGTTTCCCTTTAAGAGACGATTTGTACATGAAAAGAGACGAGAAGAAAGGGGTGATAGATGAAAAAGAGAAACAGCAAACTCAGGTGAAGTATATTCATACACAGTAGAGGTTCTCTAAAAGGGCTATGCAGGCCAGACTGACAGCACAACAGCCCATCACCCCCCCAGCTGAGGATGGAAATGGGAATTATGGGAAAAACCCATAATACCCTGATCGATACCCGCTGCCCTGTTTCCACAGATCAGTAAAAGTTGGACTGATGAAAAGTTAGCTGTGCAACTAGTGGAACATAGGTCTTGGACTATTGCCTAATATTGTTGTTTTTAACAGCCACTGTTTATATTCTCCTGAGTCACACTTATATGTCAAAATAATCCATCTGACATTGTACCCATTTTTATTGCATATGTTTGTAGCAAGGGCCATGCTACACGCCACCTAGGTGGCTTTTACTGGGCTCCTCCAGAACAAGGACGCAGGGTGGTGATAGAAACCGGTTTATTGTAGTTTGCCATAGACAATGATACATGACGATGGTGATCCATGCTGCCATAGGAGATCTCACTGAGTGCGTGCGGTGATGGCTGGTCTAACCTGTGCACACTGATTGCTCAATGTGCAACAGGTGTGCAGCCTCACCCAGAGTCCATTCAGTCTGACTCGGGCCATGTGAGGCCGCTTAAACCAGCCATCATCCACACACACTCCCAATGTTTTACGCTTCCTTTCCGTGTCCAAAAAATAGTGAAAGGACCAAAAATATCATTATCTCTAAACACAAATGATTTGGGGAGTGTTCTGTAGTTAAAGAAATTGGGATCAGTGCCACCAAAGTTATCAAAGCTGATTGATTTTTTTTATAGTATTTGCTAGCTCGGTTGGTACTCATTAGTCAAGACCCTTAGTTGTGGACATTGGAAAAGCAGCGAAATGTACCCCTTCCCCTTCTTACATCGGTACTATTCTATGCTTGTGCCTATGCGTGGATGAGTAAGGAACTTCAAAGCTATTGTAGTGAATAGCAGGCTAATCAAATAATTGAATGACAATCATTCAATAGTTCAATCATTGATGCAATTCTATACTCTTTGTTTATTTTAACATTGAGAGGGAAATATCCCTCTGCTTTTTGCGCCTTGAGTGGATGGTTTTACTCTTTAGATACAATATTAAGTCTGATTCATTTGTGATGGCAACATTGGCAAAATGCAAATAAGTAGTGCAGTGAAAGTGAAGTAGTTCAGGTTTAAATTAATATAAATGAACATAGAATAGATAAAGTTACTAAATGGACCTATTTCCTTAATCAGATTAAGATCAGTTTATTGGTGTGCATGTGAACGCACCGAATAAAACGCTGGTCATTAAAAATGCAAAGAGCCAGAGGAAGCACTCAAATAAAGTACTAAAGGCGGTAGTTTGTGCATTAGACTGTCATGACAACCGCATACTATATTTAAGTGCAGAGGAATCAAATAGAGAGGATAGTCAGCGACGGGTCCTTTTTTTAAAATAAATATATTTTTCAAGTTAAAACATTTAAAAATAACTTAGATTCATGCAGCAGCCAAATCCTCTCCCCCAAGGCTGTCATGCATTACAGCAGATGCGTGGGATATCTTTCCTGTCAAGAATGTGTCTTAGTTGCCTGTAAAACCTGGCTTGTTGGAGGCAAAGTATCATTATTTAGGCATTTTGTGCACTGGTGCTGCATAATACGTACAAGATTGCATCTGTATTTATGCTATGACACCTATATGAGGATAGGAGGAGATAAACAGATCCTCTAACAAGTGCTTTGATATGAATCAATAGTTACGTCCAATGTCAGACTTTTGAGTCCAAATTGTGTCTACTATTGCAGTTTCAAAGGGAGCATCCTCTGTGTGTATGTGTGTGTGTGTGTGTGTGTGTGTGTGTGTGTGTCAGGTTGGGCAGGACATCAGAGAATTGCCCCTTATTTAATTAAAAGGGGACATTTTATGAGACCTGCTGACGAATTCACATTGAAATATACAAACAAAGAGTTCTCTGATTGAAAAACAGGCACTGTTGATCACAGGATAATGAAGGCGTTGTCGCGCTCTAGACAAACAATGCACTTCACCAATACAGGTCAATTAAAGGTGTTTGGTGACTGTGTATGAGTTTCGGGTGTGTGTGAGACAGGGGCAATCCTGTGTCGTCTCTCTTTGGATAAATTTGTCTGTGCATGTCTGTGATCTATTTGTGTGCACAGGTGCATGTCAGGTTGCGTGCAAAATGTATATGCCCATGCACGTGGCTATGTTTTCATGAATGCCTCTTTTTGTATTGATGCCCACGTGTTGACGTGGAGGACACCATTTGGGTCAACCATAATGTTGACAAATTGTACACACTATCAGGCGTCAGGCCGCCTGTTGAGCCAGGCGTTTTGTAATGATGTGCTTGGTTGTGTTTGTGTGGCGGTCATGTCCCGAGCGCAAATGGTTTAATCCGTAATTAATCTGCCACATATTCATGGTGTAATAGGGATTAACATATTGTTTTGTTAGCAACACAACGAGGCAGGCATTTTCCAACCCGTAATGAGTCGGAAACTGAGCCCGTTCCCACTTGTGAGATTTTGGCCGATAATACAAAGGACTGCACATCAAAGGACTGTGGCGACAAAGGGGGAGCGTGCACATCCACCTGCACACACACATACACACACGCTGACATGCACGCACACATGCACACACACACACACACACACACACACACACACACACACACTCAAGGAGAGAATGGGAGCAGGGAGAGAAACAGTAGTGTATGAGTAATTGGAAGTGAATGGACTCAGGTGTTAATATTTGGATGGACGGCCTGTACTCGTGAGTCGAAACACCTGTGACCATTGTTGTTCTAATACACCGTAGCCATGCCTTGCCTTCTCGCCGTAAACACCTGCTTGGTAGCTCCCTCTCTGCCGCTCAGCGCGAACACAGCCCTCTGCTGATGATAAAGCCACGCGATTATGTTATCAGACACAGTCTCAAACACGAATGAACCAAAGGCAAAAGCGCTGATACTCAACAGTGAGAACAAAAAACCATTACATCTAGAAGAAAAGTGTAACAATGTTAATGGATTCATTTACTGCTGTAAAAACATGATGGATGAGTACCACTGTAGATATAATGTTTCTCGGGGGACTCCCCACGGGTATTCTGCTGCTCAGCACCTGACCTGCAAAGGCAGCCAAACTAGAGACCCTCCGCCTTATCAAACCATCCAACCATCTCTCACATAATACCAAGACGTAAGAATTCCTGTTTCTAATTCCTGTTTCTAATTCTATTTCATTAATTCCTATTTCTAATTCCTTTTCTTAATTCCTATATCTTATCTTCATAGCTAGGCAATGGCTCAGGAGGTAGAGCAGGTTGTTTAGCAACCAGAAGGTTGCTGGTTTGATCTCTGGTTCCTCCTAGCTAAGTGTTCAGGTGTCCTTGAGCAAGACATCTAACCCTAACTGCTCCCGATGAGCAGGCTGTGCCATTGCATCCACCGATTTATGGCCGATATCGGACAAAATGTGGAATATTGGCATTGGGAGATGGGATGAATTAAGATATTAATGGTGGATATTACCATGAATAACGATATAATGATTTATTATACATGATGTGATATGACAACTAACTAACTATGGCAAATACAATTATGTAATGATTCAAAGCTTGTCATCTTTTATTCATTACTTTATTATTATTGAAACGCAAATACATGTATTATCTTTTATGTTATACTTTGGGCTCCATTACAGCTAACTTATAATGTCTTATAACGTTCTAATAGTGCTAATAGTTACATGTGAAATGTAATGTGACAACCAAGATGTTATCCACAAAGTCAGTAAAGTCAAGAAATGAAATATACAAATAAATGTTGGTGATTGGACTTCATCGTGATTTAATCTTCATCATGGGATGAAGAAGCCAGAAAATCAGCCTGTAGATGAGAACCCCCCTGATGGAGTCTAGAGGGTGGGGTTGGTGTGGTGGCTAGATGGAATCCCTGGGGAAGTGTGGTCTCCACTGGACACATCTCCTGCTGCGGGAGATGGATGGAGCCCAGGTGTTAGAGGAGAATGGGGTGGAGGAGGGCTGCAGCGAAATCAGAAAGAGACAGCGAGGGACTGGATGAATGGGGTGTATATGTGTTGTAAGCTAGCGCCATTTAACTCGTCAGTAAAATACGTGGAACCTGATTGTCCCAGTATAAATGGGAGTGATCTTTGCTGACAGCGCAAGAATGCTGACATGCAAGATAGTGACTGAAGTAAAGGGGGGATGTGGTCTTCCTGCTTTGACTTTGGCTGTAGATATCTGCCTCTCTAATCGCTCTCACCCAGATGCAAACAAGATCCCATTGGCCGACTCGACTAGCGCTTGTGGCGCAATGCACCGTGGAGGATGTAGTAAATTGACAATATTATACAATTTGTGTTTTTAGTTTATTCTGAGCATTATTGTTTGTTTTTTTACTGTACATTTGGACAGCTTTGGACACTGTTATTTTGCTGTAGAGTTAATATAAACATGGCTGGGGAAAGTTTATTTAAGTAGATAAACATAATGGCCATGACAGAATCCCACCTCGTTGAATGGTTTTCATTTTGCCCTGTTCCACCTTCTCCGATCCCTTCTCAGCTCAAGTCACAGGGAAAATTGTGCAGCATTCTTCTTGCGGTACTTGTTGTCTATGATTGACAGCAGGGGACATTCTGGTTTTGCACATTGCAGAGAGATAGCAAATGATAGAGAGGAAGAGAAGCATTGGTGTAGGAAAACACAAAAATAAATGTTTGATTAGTGATGAACATTATTCCTGTTGCCTTTTTCTATTGCTTATAATGACAGAGATAGGGATCTTGCCTTATCTTCATATTACTTATATAATAATACTAATACTTAATACATAAAATACATAATACTTATATTGCCAAAAGTATTGGGACACCCCTCCGAATCATTGAATTCAGGTGTTCCAAACACTTCCATGGCCACAGGTGTATAAAATCAAGCACCTAAGCATGCAGACTACTTCTAAAAACATTTGTTAAAGAATGGGTCGCTCTCAGGAGCTCAGTGAATTCAAGCGTGGTACCGTGATAGGTTGCCACCTGTGCAATAAGTCCATTCGTGAAATTTCCTCACTACTAAATATTCCACGGTAAACTGTTAGTGGTATTATAACAAAGTGGAACCAATTGGGAACAACAGAAACTCAGCCACAAAGTGGTAGGCCACATAAAATCACAGAGCGGGGTCAACGCATGCTGAGGCACACAGTGCGCAGAAGTCGCCAACTTTCTGCAGAGTCAATAGCTACAGACCTCCAAACTTCGTGTGGCCTTCAGATTAGCTCAAGAACAGTGCGTAGAGAGCTTCATGGAATGGGTTTCCATGGCCGAGCAGCTGCATCCAAGACTTACATCACCAAGTGCAATGCAAAGCGTCGGATGCAGTGGTGTAAAGCACACCGCCACTGGACACTAGAGCGGGGGAGACGTGTTCTCTGGAGTGACGAATCACGCTTCTCTGTCTGGCAATCCGATGGACGAGTCTGGGTTTGGTGGTGAGAACGGTACATGCCTGACTGCATTGTGCCAAGTGTAAAGTTTGGTGGGAGGGGGGATTATGGTGTGTGGTTGTTTTTCAGGGGTTGGGCTTGGCCCTTTAGTTCCAGTGAAAGGAACTGTTAATGCTGCAGCATACCAAGACATTTTGGACAATTTCATGCTCCCAACTTTGTGGGAACAGTTTGGGGATGGCCCCTTCCTGTTCCAACATGACTGCGCACCAGTGCACAAAGTAAGGTCCATAAAAACATGGATGAGCGAGTTTGGTGTGGAGGAACTTGACTGGCCTGCACAGAGTCCTGACCTCAACCCGATAGAACACCTTTGGGATGAATTAGAGTGGAGACTGCGAGCCAGGCCTTCTCGTCCAACATCTGTGCCTGACCTCACAAATGCACTTCAAGAAGAATGGTCAAAAATTCCCATAAACACACTCCTCAACCTTGCGGAAAGCCTTCCCCGAAGAGTTGAAGCTGTTATAGCTGCAAAGGGTGGGCAGACTCCATATTAAACCCTACGGATTAAGAATGGGATGTCATTAACCTTCATGTGCATGTAAAGTCAGGCGTCCCAAAACGTTTGGCAATATAGTGTATGTATGACTTAATGTATGAGCCACATTTATTTGTCTTACATATTTGACTAATTCATCTCATATTTACCTATGATTGTGAAATATGGGATTTAGGCTTTATATGCCTTTAAAGTTTCCATTCATAAGGTATCGATACTTATTTAATAGGCAACACGGAAAACAGGAATGAGAAAGAGCAGTAGAGGGAGAGAGATAGTGAGAGAGAGAGAGAGAGAGAGAGAGAGAGAGAGAGAGAGAGAGAGAGAGAGAGAGAGAGAGAGAGAGAGAGAGAGAGAGAGAGAGAGAGAGATAGATAGATAGAAAATCAACCGTCCCCACTATCCTATTAAGCATTCAACGCTCCACACACTTTATGTCAGTGAATATTGACTCCCAGACACTCTGTTCTCATCTCTTTTAATTGTGATTGTAGTTAATTGTAGCTCAGCTCAGCTCAGCCCAGCTCTCCTCTCCTCACTTTTTCTTTCCTCTCTTTTCCTCTCCTGTAGTCTACTTTTAGCCTGCACTTACATTCCTCTAAGCTGCTCTCAAACAATCTCTTATATGTAGTCTCTACCAGTATTGAATGCTTAGTTTCTGTGGTGTCTTTGATACACAAAATGTATAGAAGCCACTGGACCCACTTGGTGTTCGCCTGCAAACTCCAACCTGACCATTGCAATATTGTCTCTTTATGTCTTTACCCATATTTCTTGGCCATAAGCTTGTATCTAATCATTGGTCTTTATTTATAATCATTCAATGTGTGTATGTGTGGGTGTGTTTATTAGTTAATGCATGTGTGTGGGAGGTTGTTTTAGAGTGAAAACAATTCAGTGAGAGCAAAAGTGGCAAACAAACGCACACATAGGCACAGATGCATATACGATGGTGAAGATGGGTTCCTCCTCATTCAATACAAACGACCAAAGTAGAGAGGGCAACTACCAAGGCTGTATTGATATGAATCCTTCCAAAACCTGTTGATACACATGTGACCTGGTTAAAATACAAAATGATTTGCATGGATTTTATGCAAAATCACAAGAGTTGAGTAGTCAAATTGTAATAAATCACACGATTTGTTGGGAGTGCCCCGCCTTCTTGGAAATGGGCTTGGCCTGCTGGCATTATTCGCAGGATTAAAACAAACCCAACAGGATTCCTATATGAACTGGAATGCCAAGGCAAGGGAAACAGCAAACAGCGCTGCTGTCCTCCGCCGCTGGGTTCTGGCTCATCAGAGGGCGGTCTGGTGGCTGTCGTCCGGGGGGTTGGAGGATGCGGAGAGCTCAAAGAGGTACTATAGATGTTATAGATCATTGCCCCGATGCCTCTCCCAACAATGGAGACCATTAAGATGTAGATGGCAGGGCCATCCATCACCCATCAGACAGATCTATTAGGACAGAATGTGCTCATTTTGTACACTTCACTCGCTTCCTCTCTGCCTGCTTTTCCTTTCACTTTTGTCCTATTATTTTAACCATTTCCCTGTCCCTAAAATGTACACCACAGCCCTTCGGAGCACACAGAGAGGATTCTATTGTATGTATTGTTAACTGTCTTTTATTAACCTCAGATGGGGTCTGTGTCCTCAATAGCTCCTTTCTACCCATATATCCTTCCCAATTAAAGACAGAGATTAACCCTGAAGATAACAATGCAGAAATTGTCTGTCTGGTAACTATGCTAGCACTGACATGGTTAACATAACTTGGCTCTTTCAGTTTTTGGTTTTAGTTATTTATGAAACCGAATGCAAAAATGAATTGTCATGCAGCCATGAAAACGGTAATATTAAA
Organism: Lota lota; assembly: GCA_026745465.1. Taxonomy (NCBI): domain Eukaryota; kingdom Metazoa; phylum Chordata; class Actinopteri; order Gadiformes; family Lotidae; genus Lota; species Lota lota. The sequence goes on from JACYXH010000249.1 coordinate 2,857,986, forward strand.
TTAATTTCTCTAGCCATTAGAACTTCAAAATCCCCCACCAAAAATGCCTTCCCCTCAGACTATTTCTCATTGGTGCCAGTTCATGCGGCTTCAATCTTTTATGAGGAGTTCTGCGCTGGATGGACGGACCTAATGTGCGGATGGCCAATCAATATCCATCTGGAGCCAGTCAATAGCCAGGAGTGTCAGGTGGAGACTGGCCTGTCAACAACCTAATGAGACCTGATGGACTCAGACCTGATGGAAGCTTGGCCGGCAGCAAGAAGCTCCCCATCGATTTGCAGGGACCGAGGAGGGAAGGGCGCCTACTGATAGTGTTTTGCCTGAGAGTAGGAAGGACCAGGATTCAGTATGATTACACCATCTGCATCTTTAGCCATGAATCCAAAACATGGACAGGAATTCCAGTGACATTGCCACCCAGCTAGAAGCTGGCCATTTATCTTTAACTGCCATACACCAATGGAGATTGTTCTGTCAAATAATTGATATTTATTTCCGCTACAGTGAAAGGATGGTGCAGCCATGGTGGCTGTGATTTCCTCCAGAATCCTCTGTAGGGCCCTGCTTTTTATTATGTTCACAAAACCTAGCAAAGTTAGCAGATATTATTCGGCTCGTCTGTTATTGGTTTAGCTTCTCATGGGAGATTCGTGAAGCCTGACCTATCAAACACACTGCCTTTTTTCCGACCACCAGTGCGGGCAAACAGCAACGGAGGTATGCGTGTGAAGACTCCACTAACACCTAGGTTGCAAACGCCTTCATTAATCGAGTGCATAAAATAATAACAACATTCCCTCTCGTAAACAAGCCTTCCTGGTAAAAAATGAATTATTCATTGTTCAAGGCCCCAAGAGCTTACTTGCCTTTGATAAGACATGCTATTGTTTTACCAAGGAGGATGAGCAAAAGGGTTAACATGAGCTGCTGTGCAGGGCAATTGGGACTAAAGATTTTCCTTTGTTACGTAAAGTTGAGGCCAGCCCCATAAATCGCTCTTCTTTTGCCTCATACACTTCACATACTCACACAAAAAGAAACACATAACCTACACTCTGCCAAATGAAAGATATTTGGATTATCAGTAGGCAAGGGATTGGTATTCCTTATGGGTACACAAAGATGGTGCACTACCATTCCACAAAACTGCAAATATACTAAAGTGGCATGCAGTCGATATTTCTATAGTTGAATAGCTGGCCATTATTACCCATTAAATAACTTATGCGCAACCAAATACTATAAAGCATTAAATTATATTTGCAGACAGCAAATGCTTCCATCCCATATTGTTAATTAATGGGGTAAAAATACATTTTATCATCGAGCTACTAGGGCAATCAGTTATAGTGTTATTTCTGTATTCTAAGCAGTACCAGGGTAAATATTATAAAAACATTCCACCTGTTTGCTGCATTACCTTATTTTTTTGTAACAGTGGCCAAGTAGCATATATTGATCTCTTGAAGATGCTTTCACGTTTAAATGATTTTATGGACCACAATGGCAGTCAACACAAAATAATATACAACACTAAAAAAGAAGGTGATAAGCATTGTTGCTTTAAATCTTAACATTTTGGATTTCGAAATATTTATATGACCAATATTTTAGTGTTCCTTTAGTAAAACATTACTGTAATCAATCACATATAAAGACAGCAATTATTTTCTTTATTTTGATAGCTGGTGTTGGACTATTCAAAGTCAGTGTGGCTGTATCGGATCAACAGAGATTTCCAGCCAATCAAAGGTCTGCAGTATCGCTAACTCCACCCATGGACGGTGGGTTTTAGTTTGTAGTGTACGTGGACAACAGGGTTCCAGTACAATGCGGGTTGACAGTGGAAAAGGAATACATGACTGTACCATTGTTTCTATAGTCATACTGGTTTACAATGGAACCCAATGGAACACGTACCGGAAAGCGTGCCACCGCCACAAACGTGGCAGTGGCACGCTGTAGGCATGGAATCAAACTGAGCCCCCTCCACCAGTGTTCTGTGAAACCCTGTGAGGCGTGGGGGGATTCGTGGAAAGCACACTGTTGTGGGAATTCATATCGGGAGGATCACCTCAGAGGAAATCAATGCAAACTAACCTATTTATGTTGGGCAGCAAGTTACACAACTGTGTGTATTTGTATGTGCTTCTTCATATATTCACATTCAACAATATTTTTGAATGTTTCTTAAAGGGATCCAAGTCCTTTTCCCACAGAGCTGATGGTAAATAGACCTGTCAACTCGTCTTAAGCACAGCCCACTTACTTGGCTGTAACATCTGTTCCTCAGAGCCTACCTGAGCAGCAACACCCCACAGAAAAGCCTCATTCAAAATCTTGTTTCTGTTCCGACAGCGAAGGTATCAAGAAAATCCCCCATTAAAAAAAATTAAAAAAGCTAGCTATAGCATTACATCCAGCTATCAAAAAATAGCCCTTAACATTTGCTGGTACATTTGGTAGGTAGGCCTGCCTAATTGAAACCAAATTAAAACTAAGACAAAACAGAAAACGATGTACTTCACTAAAGAACATAATTAAACTGTTGGACATCATATTTCCATAATAAACAATTTAAGAGCTCTGAACAATTTGATTGGACGGTGCCTCGCTATGACTTCCAGCACTCCTCAAAACCATCCATGCCACACATTATATTAAACACAGAACAAGACCTTAAGTGTAATCTTATGACGAGTGTTGTTTTCTGCGCAGCGTGCCGCTCAGTGGCTCGTCTGGTGTGCCAGCTTTATCCTATTATGGTCATTATTGTAATGGGAATCCTATCATATGATTTATTCATGTTTATTTAATCCTATACTGTAAACCCGATTGTGCCAGAATGGTTGATGGTGGAAGTTGGTGTTAAGATGCTTTCTTGTGTGTGTGTGTGTGTGTGTGTGTGTGTGTGTTTCTGTGTTTCTGTCTGTCTGTCTGCACGTGCGCGCAATGAAGGAACAACAAATTTGACTGTGATGAATAACATCAGTCTCTGTTGATAAGTAAATGATGTGGGCCAATTGAAAACAACATGAGATTGTTACAAATAACAAGACTACACATTTGACAGATAATGATCATTTCTTTTTTGAAGTACACCTGCCATGAGTCCTGGTAGCTTGGCTTTGAAAACGTGGCCAGTCTGGAGTCTACATTTCAGGCACCTTTTCTCTATTCCACCTGGCGCTGCTCATTCCTTTCCCCCCGAGACAGGAGCTTGGACAGTATTGGAGGGCTTCTGACAGGGAAACAAACGGCTAAGCACTGCGGTCGACAGGCTGTGAATCAGCAGGGGACTTCAAAGTCAAAGTTCATAAACAGAAATGTGGAGTGCTTCCTGAATTTGGTTGTTTTATTGTCTGCCACAAACACACACACAAACATGTACACACACACACACACACACACACACACACACACACACACACAATTACACACTCAAATGCAGCAGTGTAGTGTAATATTCTGTGTAGACGAATATAGCAGGGAGAATATCAGTTTATTGGTTCTCACATTAGTATTCAGCGTTAGGCTATGCCGAAATGTAAAATAATATCCAATCATTTTCATGAAACATTTTTGTAATATGCTTTTCTTTAATGTGATTATTGAAGAGGGACGTTCCAGACTTGCTATGTCATGAGGTCCTGCCACATGGGTATAAGCCAGTCAACCCATGTGAAATGTAATGGAATCTCAATCAATACAAGTAGTGAGTGGTTAGATTGGCTTCTTGATAAGCCAATCCCTTTGTAGCGAAAGAAGAAGAGAAGAGAAAATATGTGTACCCCTCTAAAATCCACCACTTTCAGTGTCTGGAAACACTGTGTGTTGTGCTTGCACATACAAAGTGTTGGCAGACAGTTAGAAAGTATGAAAGTGTTAATATAGCTGCGTTTAGCTATATAGCATACACAGATTATACGCACATCTCTAGGGAATTGAGGTGTCTTTGTTTTTGTGGGTGTCTTTGTTTTCCACACTCCTTGACTTTGCGGGATAGTAAAGGAAGGAACACTGTGTGCTGGGTGGTCTGCGCTAGTCTGGGTGTGAGTATGTGCGTGAGCCATCATGAGAGAGAGACGGGCTGCTGATCAGCGGAGACATGTTCATTTGTCATTCATCAGACGCTCCCCGGCAGCCTAATTAGCCCAGCGGCTCGACCCGTGAGTCTGAAGCCCTCCACCACCACCTCCACCACCACCACCACCTCCACCACCACCACCACCACCACCACCACCACCACCACCACCACCGTCTCTCATGGTTACGCCGCGACCACCTCTAGCTCGCCTCTTCAGAGTCCTTTTGATCACCCCGCCAACTGACTTCCGACTCCTTGGATGGTTTATTCATCTTTTGAATATCTTTGACATCATTTTCTTCTTCCTCTTACATTCAATTAGAAGTAGAAAGGGCTTTGGTCTTGTTCTGTGTCAAATATAATGGATGGTGCTGCGATGCGCGGCAAGGGTTTGGAGCAGTGCTGGAAGTAATAGTAGTTTCTAATAGCTGTAGTGCTCACACTGGCAGCGCCTGAGTGAGCCCGCTCATTGGCAACACGACCCACTTAAGTTCCATTTAAGACAAGATATTCGAAAAAAAATAGTATTTTACATGCTATCATACTAACGCAATCAAAGAGCATGCAAAGAAAAAACGCAAACACACTATTCTGGATGACGGTTCGCCAGAATAAGTAAACAATAAAAACAACGTAACTGGAGTCTATTACCTCATTACCAGCCTTTTAGTATTGGTAGGTACATCTTTTTAATATATTTGCCCTCATTTAAATATGTAAATAAATACCCCCCAGACAGACAAGCCCCTCTTCCGCCCTTCATACAGAAGGTGATGTTGTGTAAAACCAGCTAACAGAAAGCACTATTACTGGGAAAATATCAAAGGAGCAATTTTCAGAAGGAAGCACTCCATTTGTGCACGATTTGCAGCAGCTCACCAAGTGAGACACGCTTAATTGGTCCGTCGCTCCCGGCGGCCACCGAGCGTGCTACCGCCTGCGTCGGCATGGGTGGCACAGTTGCATGAAGGTCATTGAATTTCTCCATAGGATTTGCATTGGTTACAACGCACATAGTCGACTTTGTGAATATTTGTTAAAGGGTAATTGTAGCCAATTGTAGAAACCAACCTACCCGAGTACTGCCTGCAGAGTAAGGCATGTGAATAGTACTATTCTGAGTGCGCTTTATGGCCTGGGTTATATATTGTGCCCAGCAAAATCTGCAATGATCTTTAACGACCCTAAGAAATTACACTTTGCCAGGTACTCTGACATATAATTTCCCAAATACCAGCAATAAGTCAATGGTCTTTTATAGCCCATTTCATGTGTGTAGGTGTGTGTGCAGCTGTGTAATGTGAATGTGTGGAGTATGTGTGTGTCTTTGCACATTGACACACTTCTATCTCCAATGAGTACGCCAAAGCTCATATTAGACTCTTTTCAGGACTTAAGTAATAGCTACAAGCTACTAGGTACTAGGCCTTCAACTCTATCTTACCGATGGCATTAGGGCGACACATGATCATACAAAGTCATATAGATTCGATCACTTTTACACCAGATAGATGTTTGGCACATTTGCTAATATGCTAAACCTCTATAATATTCATTCCAACCACTATTTAACCTCCCCTCCAACTATCTTTTATTTTACTGTCTTGCTCAGTCGTATGGTTTCCTTTTGGAGTTGAAAACGTGGATTTACTCATAGTGCACATGGGTTATCCATTTTTGTGTCATTGTAATGTCCGGGACTGCAAGCCACTGCGGGGGGGCATCCACATGAGTTTGGGAGGAAAAGCATTCACACAGGGACTGCACTGGAAAAGGCTTTTTACAGTGTTCCCATGGTGCGAGGGTCACACAGCTGCTTTAGAAATAAGGTTCTAAAAGTTAGAATTCATTTTATATATATGGTGTATATATATTATTATTCATCAAAGTATTCTTACACATGAGTGTCTGTACATATGTGCTTGTCACGCAACGATCAATTATTGATAGATCAAAGGGATGAGTAAAACAACTCTTCTTCACATAGCCGAGGCACAGCCCTGTTCAATATTGCATTCCTTTTCAGATCCTGGGAATCCTGTTGAAGAATGTTTTTAATGATTGTAGACACATTTTTCAGTCTTTCTTTTTTTATGTTTTTTTATACCTATTTTTTCCTCAATTACAGAATCTCCCCCACTACTACACACCTCTTCATTATTGGTTTCTTTAGTTATTCTATCTAATGTCATACATTCACTCTGCTTCCCAGAGAAAGCTCAAATAAAAATGAGCACCTTTACAGGCACCATCACTCCACAAGAAGTGGGTTCAACAAGCTCAGTTATAATAACCTTTGAAGACATCTTAGAAAACCCTATACTGCCCCAGGATAGACATAATGACCTGGATGACATGGTGAACAGAATGACATGGGGAACCGGATGACATGGTGAACCGTATGACATGGTGAACAGGATCACCAGATTAACAGGCTAACATGGTGTACATGATGATACGGTGAACCAAATGACATGGTGAGAAGGGTGACCAGATGAACAGGAAGACATGGTGAACAGGATGACATTACGAACAGGATGACATGGTGAACAGGATGACCAGATGAACAGGAAGACATGGTGAACAGGATGACATTACGAACAGGATGACATGGTGAACAGGATGACCAGATGAACAGGAAGACATGGTGAACAGGATGACCAGATAAAGAGGACCAGGAGCCACATCCAGCCTACACTCTGCCGGGCCCTTGACCATTTGCTCCTTTATTCATCTTGATGGTCACTATCTTTCCTATTTCATAGTTTCCTTCTGATAAATGCTGTACAAGTATTGTTCCCACCTTTCTACAAAATGAATGTGACTGGGGTCAGGGCTCATCACCTTGCTCCCACGATCAAGTCATCATAATCCATCAAACCCTTATAGTCCCCAAGTGGGCTGAGCGTGATCGATCGATGGCACGCCTCCAAGCTGAAATGATGAGGTGGCTCTGTCTCCCATGGGGCAGCCAAAGGGAGGTTGTTAATGCTGCTGATGTCCTTGTTAATGATGTTGTAGTGCCTTGGAGTCAAATCCAGGTCACCAATGACCTTAATCCTAGACAATATATGAGTGTTCCCTAAAGCTGTATGAAAACTTATATTGAATTTATTCTGCAATTCGGACAGATTTGGAAGAATAATTGCGCAGCAGATATAGTTTTGGTTTAGGATGTGATTGCGATAAATATATATCCATATACCTCTTTTGGGATTGGAGCCCAACAAGCACAGCCTGAAATTCAACCACATACCAAGTTCCCTGGATCAAAAATGATAATGTTTTCCTTAATGAAAGATGTTACGAATTGACTATATTACATTTTGGGAGAAATAAATGATTTATTGGTTATGTTCTACCATGGATTAATACAGATTCAAGAACATAGCCAGAGAACATTAAACACTTCAAACAAAACTTTTAAGAAAGATTGGTCCAGAATATTTGGAAGAATATATTTTTAAAGAAATATATCTACCTCAAACAATTGTTCAGATAACCTTGGAGTCCATATTTCCTTAATATAATGTAAAGCTGCACAACAAGTGAAACATCTTGCAATGCCTGTCAACAATGCTGTTTGACTGTAGTTCTTCATCTGGCATAGTGTTATCTGTTTCTGAGGCTAACCCACCGGTGACCTTTAAAGCAGCAATAACCCCAGGGAGAGGTCATTGTCTGGGCTCTTAGATGGTCCACTAATATCTTCCTCATGGAGTCTGCCAGTAGTCGGGTTGTGGGAATTCTGGGGGCTTAAGAAGCGTGGAAGAGATTACACTCAAGTCGAGCAGCGCTTCTTCTAATTGGACCTCGGAGAACGCAACAAGACTTTGAGGTGTTGCTGTTGTTGTTGCTGGTAGGCAACTGTGGATGGTCTCTACATGGAGACTATTGCTGCCCTGCTGTCAGAACCCGCAGGGTTGTGCGTGTCAGTGCTGCACAAGCTTTTTGTGAAGCAAAAAGCTTGTTGAATAAGTGCGTAATTGGAGCACTAATGTGGTAAATAAAGGAAATGGTCTTTTTTTATGTTGTCTTTAAAAGGTGTTGTAGGTAAGATTTAAGAAGTATAATTTGAGTGTAATTTGTTAAAAATGTCTTGGCCATCCGTCAGCTGTTAAAGAGTGAAATGTGCTGCTAGAATATATTTTACAAGTTGACAGCTCCTGCTTCTGTATCAGCCGAGTCTTACCTACTGCACCTTCAATCTTAGCTCACAATCAGAAACAAGTGACAGTAACGGTTTGAGAGTACCTACAGCTCATATATATATATATATATATATATATATATATATATATATATATATATATATATATATAGAAAGGCACATGGAACAGGCAGCAATGAATTTAAAGGAAGAATGAAAGAAATGGAATGGAAACAAACACTTATAATGATAACAGGATGCAGGAAGTGATAGAAAGGAAGTACAGGAGGAAGACTTGGAGCATAACCTTGGAAATGAGAGAGCTCTTCCTTCAATTTGACTCCACTGGAGGATGAGAACTTGTTTCCATACAGACAAGCCCCAACCCCTCTCTGCATCTAAATGAACACGGAAGCCAAAAAACACTGTGTTGTAACCGCCCTTGTCAAAAACAAAAAACGTCAAAAATATCCCTTTTCTCAGCTCCCAGTTTACAACGCTCATCATTTTCAGGGGTATAGGATCCAAGGTCCCTGGATCCTATATTTGTTTCTTACTAGAATGATTGAGTGTTAAAGAGTTAATCTATAGTTACACAAATGTAAAAATGTCTCTGTTCTCTGAATCTGGATGTGAATTGGGCTGGATTGTATCAGTACTCTGAGACCTTGCTTTGCACTGTCAATAGCTCTAACCACTAAGGCTCACCAATCACAGAATAAGACTTGTCCAACCCTCATGTCTTCATATAAAACTAGCCAACCGTCTGAGCAAAGTCCTTTTGCAATTGCCTTCAGTGCCTTCTGCAATTGCATTTCTACACTCTGATCCCAACCAGACTACATCAAATCAAAAGTATAATTCTAATTCTGATTTGGCCCAAACTGAAAGAGTAGCCATTCTGTTTGGCTAGTCTGAATCAGGTTGTGAAAGCACCTTAACACTTAACACACCATTTCTCCACCATGTTCTAACTTCTTTTGCAATATTTATTGTAGGATTATGTGGATATTGTAATTATTATTGATTATGATAAAGAGGATGATTAAATATAATAATAATTAATAATAATTCTGTCTGGTAAGGTCATCTCTGTCCACCTCCCCTGGGCCGCGGTGATAAGAGCTGACCAGATTGATTCCTCTCCAGGGGATGGCTTGGCCTGACATGACATTCTGCTGGTGATGTCTAGCTGGTAGTCTGCCAGCAGCGAATAAGCTGATGTTGTCTAGATGCATTGCTCATTTAGCAATGTTCAAGAGCTGTCTATGTATGCCCATGTAAAACAATTCTGGGACTAGGTGATTGAGGAAGTCATCACTATATGTGCGTGGGAATGTTGTGGAAGCACCTGTAGGGCGTAGTGTACTCACCTCCCAATCAAATAGTAACCATGTTTCTATCAGAGAAACTAACGTGAGGTCAATATGACCCTGCTGTTCTCTGTTTAATCCTTATCTTAAACAGCAGGGAAAGGTTATTGGTTCGGAAACTTGAAGCTTAAGCAATAGCTGTTTTTTTTTTTAAACCAATATTCGAATTCGATCAGCTTATAACACATAGATGTGTCTCAGTCATGTTTAAACATATTTTCACAAAGATAACAACCCATTTTCGTAGTGATTGTGAAAGACACTTTGAAAGGTAACCGTGGCTCACAGACGCTGAGTTTATAGCCTTACCATTTGTATTCAGAGTGCCAGGCCTCCCTTTCCCAAGGTCGTTGAGGCGCCGCTACAGGCTATTAAGCCCATGTTAAACGACTTTTTTTTATCTATTCAACCTACCATCGGAATTAAGATGCTGAATCTGTTTGGTATGGAGTGATGAATATCTGCATCACATGCTATGTCATTTCGCATCCTGCTGGATAACTTCTCTCTGCTGCTATTCTCTGGAATGTCAAGAAGAGAAACTCTGTGGTGGATCCACTGACTTGAAAGGGTGATCGTGATGCAGGCAGGTGTGCTGCTACCTGCACATATTTGTTAATGGAAAGATCAGAGTAGAAGCTGGAACATTTGATCTCACATTTCCCTTCCATTCTGTACTACTAAACCCCTTTTGGTTCGACTGAGATTTATTTTATTTTCTGAAAATACTAGTTTACTTTTCATGAATACTACTTGAAAATACTACTTTTTAATAATCCTCATTGCTCTTTCCGATCAGATCTTGGAACAGAAGCCTGCTGCCTGTGCATTGTTTAGCCAAGGTCCAGCTACATCCACAATGTACTCAGTGTTACCTTCTATTTATGCACAACCTTTGAATCAGTCCTACTGTGGCATAAATGTATATGTCCAGTCTTGTAACATTTACCTGGCTACCTGAAGTCTGACCAAGCTCAGACTAGCATTAGGTGCAAAATATGTTGGCGACCAGTCCTCAGCAGAACGGGAAACACCACCAACCTCTTCCACCATCTCAAAAGGTGCCACCCCACACAGCACTCCGAAAGCTTGAGTTTGTGCTATCATTCTAGCGCCAGCCTCCCCTTAAGTAGTAGCCAACAGCCCAGCCCTACTGCTAGTCAATCCTCCGAAGTTCGACACCCAACAAATGTGTCGGGTTTTTCAGTCATTACCCCATACGAAATTAAATCGAGGGGATTCAAAGAAATAATCAGCGTACTGTAATTACGTACTGTATTGCTAAAGATATGATGTCTATAAGCACGGTTGAAAAACAGGGCTTCAAGAAGCTAATTAGTGTCATGGATGCTAAGTACACGCTGGGCGAAAATATTATTCCCGAACATCACTCACTCAGCTCTACTCTCTCTCTCAAGCAGTTGTTTACATATTTATTATTTAATTTAATTAATGTTCAATATATTTCCTCTAAAATGTTTGAGAGACGTTTGAAACCAGGCATTTGATGTGATGGGAATCATATTTTATTTATTCAGTGTTTAAAGGAAAGCCATGATGATTCTGTTGATATTCGATAATAAATAATTATATATTATAAACCATAATTAACCTTCTGGTTTCTTTCTGTCTTAAGGAGAATACCCTTGAAAATGTAAGTTGAGCATTATTCATATTATTAAATATATATCGTGACAATTATCAATATCGATCAATATAAAAACACATATTGTGGTATCATTTTTGGCCATATCGTCCAGCCCTAGTTTCAGCCTAGTCCTGTTCAAAAGAGCCCATGCCTTTATGAGTACCTGGTTAAAAGAAGAAGAGGTAACCCAGCTGGTTTAAAACCAGTAAACTCAATGTTAGTTGGTTATTCTGGATGTGGCACCTCTGCTTCTAAATGTGCTGGCACTGTGGTTTGCACTCTTGCCTCACAGGAAGGTCATGAGTTCAAACCCAGCTGGGACTTTTCTGTGTGTTCTCCCCGTGCTCACTTGGTTTCCCTCCAGGTGCTCCAGTTTCCTCCCACACCAAAATACAAACATGTTTGTTTCATAGTGCTGCCAGCGCCTAAGGCCTTCAGCTGCTCACTGCAGACACTAGATAGATAAGGGGCATGGACACAGTCGCATGTGTCTGGTGCTCTGGCATAATCAAATGGAACGAGTTACATCTGTGCTTACCCTCCTATGAACATATGAGAACATTTCCGTTGCATTGTCTTTAATGGACGAGAGCTTGAAATAAAAGCGACGGGATCAAAAAATACATTTGTGGGACTTGACCGAGACGGCCCTGCCATGGCTCTAAGAGGAGTCTGGAGGAGTTTCATGAGTGTCTTTTTTTCCATGCATGGAGAGAGGAAGACCTCCTAGTCGTTCTGTGGCCGGTCTGGTGTGAGTACGTTGCTGAGAGCCATCCTGTCGTGTTCAGCTCCACTGAACTGTGTCATTAGCAACAAAGAGATAACAGAGGAGCAGACAAGCTCTCAGAGAAAACCATTACTCTTAACAGAGCCAGTGTCCTTTTGTGTGTGTTTGTGTGTGTGTGGGTCCATTGTAGGGTTGTCCTCGACTAATACTTTGCATGGTCAAATCAGATTCGTCAGGCCAGACCCATCGTCGTCTTATCGTCAAATCATATACAATAAATCTTTTAACTTATGCGGCTCAATTTTGCCTAATTTCTTGTGACTTTTGCGTTGTTTAATCAATTGGCTTATCAGGGTTTCCCCTAGCTGTCTGTAGGTGAGGTGCAGCGCCTCCGCTAAATGACAGACCGCCTCTACCAACAAATCAACTTTTCACCATATAACGACAATGTGCGCCTCCGTTCATGTAATCTACATCCAATTTGACTGACATTTTGGCTACTATTAGACTTACATACAATAATATAGACTAATATAATATACTGTTATTAATATAAGACCTCTATGAAATCAAACTGGACATTCCGTTCTGTCTGATTACGCACGGTATTCACATCTGACCATGACAAAACCCCCATCACTAAATAGACTGTAGAAGCATTTGACAGATTAACAATTTAAAATACATGTGAATGATGCGTTTCAGGGTACACAACAAATGCAGCACCATTACATTTTGCGGAGCAGTGAAATTGCACTATGAGTACTGATGGAGAGAATCATTTTCACTAGCGCGAGTGGTATGATATGACAGCTGCTGTTGACACAGTTTGCATTTGACTTTTTTGGATCATTTGTTTCATCAATTGTTTCGAAATGCAGCCAAACTTTCTAAGTTTCTTTTCCTGATATTGTTTAACCTTCTAGACTAACTAGAATGTGCTCTACTCAGAAAAAAAAGAAAAAGGATTGGATAGTGCCACTGCCATTACACAAAGGGTGTTATCAAACACACAAAGAGGACACTTATTGAAAGCAAAACATAACACAGCAAATGACATTTATAACTTAAAGGCTTTTCCTTCTAGAAGCAAAGCAATGCTGTGGCGTCACTCATTAAGGTTTTGGCAAGTCATAACCTCACAGGAGCATGTAAAAACGTTGTTTAATTGCTTTAAGGAGAGAGAGAAAGAGAGCGATAATGTCTATGCTCTTCATAATAGAACTTGTACTCAACTTCAGCCATCAGTCATTCATTTGGTCCATTGTTGGAAAATGTGTTAATTTAATGTTATTTGTACCTGTTTTTCATTGTGTGTATGTGTTTCTTTGCATATACACATGAATTAATTGAATCTGTATGTGTGGGTCTGTGGTCTTTTATAATACATGCATTCAAGGATAATTGCGCCAATCACTAGTTGCATGTGTATGTGTACATTTCCATCGCAAGGAACAGCACCTTTGCCCAAGAGACTAGTAACGTTCTTCCCCCTCCATCAAAGAAGATGTGCGTCGACTGGAGACAATATTAGATGCTAGACTCCTCACTCCTCCTTTTATTGTTCAAACCTGATGGCAGCACATGGTCTGTGGGCCCAGTGTGCCTGAGAGCTAATGAAGCGATCTCCATTACAAGCATTGTTCGCTATGACATCTTCTTCCCTAATATACCTTGCAGTTAAAAGGCCATCGCTTCACTATTAGCCCGTCTGTGTTTCTAATGAATGGCTCCTGCCCGTGGTACGTGAGGGTGCACATAGTTACATATACACAGACATGGACGTGAGATTGCCTAGAAAGAGTTTTGCATACACACCACAATAACTTGATGGACAGCACTGGACCTCTGCAGTAAGGTTGCAAACACCTTGAAATTTGCTCAATATAATGTACAAATGTAATGTGAAATGAGCCGTTCACCATGAGGATTCAACATTTATCGAAATGAGAAAAAACAAAACATACTCTGTAAAACATAAAACATACTGTGTACAAACTGGTCAAACTCCACTATTGCATATCATTTCAACTCCATCTTTGTGTGTTTCCATCATCTGTTGCCTAGAAAGGTCACCCCCAGGAAGCTTTTATAAGATTAAGACATCAATCACACACACAATCTATTTCCCTGAGCACGGCCTCCAAGAATAACACTGTACATCACCTGCTGCTTTGGTTGCCCACAGCAGGCCCAGTGCTCCTACGGGCCTCTAAGAGATAATTTCCTCCAGTCGGGTTTCTCTGCTGTAAATTTTGTCTGGCCGTTGTGAGGCATGTGAGAAGGCGTGAGCGCTGGTGTGTTTGCCTGTCCTACAGCAGGGCTACACGATTATGACAGGAATGATAAGTGTGATTATGTTGCTCGATATTGTGGTTGCGATTATTCATTGCAGTTAACAGAGTATCGATTAAATGAATATTCTGTGGCGCCTACTGTGTACATAAAAAACAATAATAGTAAAGTGATTGCTGGGTTTGTAATTCAATTTTAATGTAACGGGTGTAAACAATGTATTTGATTTATTTATGTTTTTATAATTGTCTTTTGTCTTTAATAACAACTAGTCTTTTTGGGGGGGAAATCTGACACTGAAGTCAGATCTCACAGCCAGTATGTTAGCATCTTCGTATACGAGCTTTTGTTTTTTGTTACAGAAACAAGATTTAGGTTGGAACGAGCGTAGCTTATCCTTTCATATCACATTGCATATTTTTTTATTACTATCGTTGCGCATGTATGGTTAGCTTGTCCTTGACATTCTTGATTGCTTTGATTCATGATTGGTCAAATAAGAGTCGTCATCAGCAACACTATTGAACTTGAAATTCTGAAAGAATTCGTCCTTTTTTTATCATCTCTTGATTTTCTTAGCAAGTGTTCCATGACGGTATTCAAGTGCCACTTAAAGCACTAAAGGAACATGGCGCAATCAGTGTAGCGTCTCAGAACTTGATTGTGTCGGATTGTTTGAAGTAAAAACCAGTCAGATGGACCAGAAATAGCTTTAAAATGAAATGACAAAGTGGCTCTCCTAGATGAAAAATATAACAATATGTATAAAGAAGTTCACCATTCGTTGCATACTTGAGAAAAGGTATCCTGGAGTAAGCAAACTATTCAGTTGAATGAAAACTACAGTATCTTAACACCTTTGCAAGCAAAATACATTTGCGCAACATCTTATGGTTGCAAGGTACTGGCAATAATTCATACCGTTTTAATGTCTAACTGTCTTGGAAATCAGCCCGATCCTTTTTATGTTCTCTGGCAGCTCCTCGGAGCTGGCAAAAACACCAAATCTTTTAGGTGTATGCTTTTATCAAGAGGGCTCAAAGTTGTTAAACAAACATCAGCTGAAATCCTGTTGTAATGGACCGTTTTATTGTTATATTTATTGCAAAGGGGTTATAAATGTGCTTGGATTATCTATGCTCATATATTTTACACTACACTACTACTGCTGTGGGTATTACCACTATTTGGACTTCTACTCCTGCTACTTACATCGCTGCTACTTCTGCTGCCACACTTACGCACTATACTACTTACTGCTTGCAGTGTGTAGCAATCTGCTTACCAAATTGCTTGCATTGCTTATGTGTATCCAGTTGTGTGTAGTCTGCGTTTTACAGACAACAGTAACTACTGCTGCCATGGGTTAGTTGATCTCAGCGTTTGCTACTTCGGTATCCTGCTGTTATGTAACTATAAAAAGGCTATACGAGTGCCGCATTGATGCTGAATTCTGTGTGCAGATGGCTTTACACCCATGTGCTTACGAGCAGGTCATGTTTGCTTCCTTTCCCAGACAAATTCCATGTCCCCTGGGGATCTGTCAGACAGACACTCAACATCCCCTCAGGGCCACTGCTGACATTTTCCTTCTCCACGGGAAGCACACGCTACAGCACAGAGAGAGAGACAGATTGCCCCGTTGTTGTCCTTAATAAAAAATCCATTTTTTTTGTGTCGTTCGAAATGGTGCTATTTTTCAAATAGATGGTTGTCTTTGTTCTGTTTGACTGTGACATAGAAAAACTGGAACTGATTAAGATCCGCTCTGAAAATACAGGGATTTTACTTCATGAAATGAAGTAACCTCTTGCCAATTTTTACCCATGCGGGCCAGTAACATTTTTAGAACTTTAAAGTCGGATGAAAACATAGGGGAAATATATCGCTAACTGGGGGGTGCAGCAGATTATCTTTAAATATGCTCGCTCACGGGGACACCCATGCTAGTACTCAGGAACCATACAGAACACGGAGGGTTAGTAAGGTTTTGGTGGTTCAGAGTTTTCTGACAATCACAGACAGAACAGCCACTGTGCCATCCTGGCAGGATAATCAACCCGCCAGAACCATCTCTGAGCCCCCCACCTGGCATGCTAACGCCAACCAGAACGTGCTAATTGTGTACTGATAACACTGTGATCACTGCCCTGTGGGTGGTTAAATACAATACGATGAAATCTGCTCCCCACTCATTGCCAACACTGAAAGACACGTACACACCTTGTGACGGTAGAGGCCTTGGATTTTATGTCACCAAGCATAGAGCAATGTGTTCTGCCACAACATTATGCCAGGGAGGTGTGCGTGTGGGTTTGTGTGCATGTGTGTGTGTGTGTGTGTGTGTGGTGGGGATGACAGGTAACGTAGCTCATGCTGCTGGAGGCTATTAGCAGGAGTGGATGGTCCTTGAGGGAGAATTGTCATCATAAGCTACTCTGGATCCACTCAGCCACCCGGCATCATCAAGGCCTTGTTAGCATTTTATTGCTATATTGATTCGGATACGCGGCCCGGAGGCTGGTCGTGTCTCTTGGAGCTCCCAGGCGGCAGTAAAACAAAGAAAGAAAAGGCTGTTGGTTTGACACTGCAGAGCACAATGACACACTCACATCAGCTCTTGGGAATTGTAGTGCATTTTGTGCCATTTAAAGTAGTTGTGGGGGCTTGTCTGTTCAGGAGCCTGACCATCGGCAATAATAACTTTTCATAATCCTTTGAACGTCATTCAAACAGGCCAAGGTTGATTGTGCGTCATGCGTTTTCCATAGCACTGAATGCATTTGATGAGAAGCCCTGTTGTTTCTGCGCTGGTGTAAGATTACTCCCATACATCATGAGAATGAGTGCATTATATGGGAGCATATTTGATATCATGTGGGTGCTGATGGGAAGTCGACTGATCCTGCACTGTAAACATCACCCCCGAAAGCGAACAATAAGTGAGTCCAATAACCCAGAGTGTCATTGTTGGTTGGTGGGTCACAACATAAATATACCATATGGCTTTCTATCCCATTTATGGCAGACATTTCTTAATACAAATTCCAATCCTGCGGGGACACGAGTTTTCATAAAACCATATTAGAATTGAATCTGTTTCAGGACGTGTAACATGTGGAAGAACGTGCGCTTTGCTTGCATGTGGAGGTGCGAGCGTGTGCACCTGTGTCTTTATTTACCTAGCGCATATTGGCCATCCCAGCATGCTCCCAGCTGGCAGCATATTTACATAACTGTGCCTTTTATTTCCTCTTCTTCTGAACTGAAATGACTATCTATCTATCTAGGGTTAGGGTTAGGATTAAGGTTAGGGTAAACCCAAACCTTTTAAATAATGTAGACATTCATTCCTTGGTTAACATGAACGCCATTAGTTATCATGAACACCATTACCTTGGTTAACATGAACACCATTAGTTATCATGAACACCATTACCTTGGTTAACATGAACACCATTAGTTATCATGAACACCATTACCTTGGTTAACATGAACACCATTAGTTATCATGAACACCATTAGTTATCATGAACACCATTACCTTGGTTAACATGAACACCATTAGTTAACATGAACACCATTAGTTATCATGAACACCATTACCTTGGTTAACATGAACACCATTAGTTATCATGAACACCATTAGTTATCATGAACACCATTAGTTATCATGAACACCATTACCTTGGTTAACATGAACACCATTAGTTATCATGAACACCATTAGTTAACATGAACCCCATTACCTTGGTTAACATGAACACCATTACCTTGGTTAACATGAACACCATTAGTTATCATGAACACCATTAGTTAACATGAACACCATTAGAAAATGATTACTAGACCATAAGTTAGCTGTTAGGTTAACCATGACTCTTTGACGATTCAAATGTTCGATAGAAAGACATTTAGTCTAAGCATCGTGTCGGGAAAAATGTGCGTGTTTAACAGCACAAAATAGGTGATGCCACTGCATTGCCTGGCTCCAAGAATGAAAAGCCTATCTTTTTGTGGGGATGGGGGATTGACTCATTCTTCTGTATGCAATTTGCTGTGTTATGTTTTGCTTTCAATACATGTCCTCATTGTTTGTTTGATAACCCCTTTGTGCAATGGCAGTGGCACTATCCAATCATTTCTTTTCTCCCAAGCAGAGCACATTCTAGACCGTAGAGTAGAAGGTTACACAATAGCAGGAAAAAACCGTAAAACCGTTAAAGATTCTCCAAAAAAAGTCAAATGCAAACTGTGTCAACGGCTGCCTTCATATCACACCACTCATGCTGGTGGAAATTATTCTCTGTGGGTACTCGGTAGTGCATTTTAGCTGCTCTGCTAAATTGCATTGTGCTGCATTTGCTCTTGACGCTGAAACGTATCATTGACGTGCATTTACAGTTTTTAATCAGTCTAACGCTTCTCTTTATTGATGTTTTGTCGTGATCGGATGTGAATACCGCGCGTAATCAGACAGAACGGAGCTCTCCGTCTCCACAGAGACCGGCCGCTGATTCATAGATGTATTATATGAATTACGGTATATTATATAAGCCTATACTATAGGTATATAAGGCTTATAAAATGAAATGCAGATGCAGACTTGAACGGATGTGCACGTTGTCATCATATTGTGAAAAGTTCATTTGTTTCTAGAAGCGGGCGGTCATTTAGCGGAGGAACCGGCCTCGCCTATAGACAGCTGTGGGGATCCCTGATACCTGATAAGCAAATTGATTATTTTCGAGCGTTTAAACCACGCAAAAGTCACACGAAATGAGGCATCATTGAGGCGTATAAAACAAAAAAGATATCATGAATGATTCTTTGATCAGTTGACGATGGGTCTGGCCTGGTGAATTTGCGTCGACCATGTTAAATCATAGTCGAGGACACCCCTAGTTAACTGGTAGTTAATGCTTATTACTGCATTAACTAATGTTAATAAATGGTCATTAATGTGCTCTTATTGTAATTTATATATATTTATAAACAACCTCAGTACGCAGTAGCTGTCTCCAAAGCGACTTGAGTTCTGGCGCTTCCCACGCTCCCAAAGGGGGAACAAAAGTTGGCCTGGTTACTTTTTTGTACCTGGCTACCTGAACAACACTATAACTCGAATCTAGGGGATCCAATCCAATGAAAGCCTCTCTGTCTTGTCCTCCCCTGGCAGATTGAGGACATAGTGATGCGCATCCAGGACGAGACAGAGGGCGTGCCCATCAGAACGGTCAAGAGTTTCATGACCAAGATCCCCAGCGTGGTCACAGGTGAGTGACAGGCTTCCAGAGAGAGACTCACTCTCTCTCTCTCTCTCTCTCTCTCTCTCTCTCTCTCTCTCTCTCTCTCTCTCTCTCTCTCGTTCTCTCTCTCTCTCTTTCTCTTTCTCTCTTTCTTTCTCTCTCTCTCTCTCTCTCTCTCTCTCTCTCTCTCTCTCTCTCTCTCTCTCTCCCTCTCTCCCTCTCTCCCTCCCTCCATCTTCCATCTTCAAACCATGGAAACATGTACTTAGGCTCAAAGTTGAAATTATTTGTAGTTTGAGTCAAAGTAAATAAATCGGAGCGGTCTGCTACGCCTAGGGTAGCATTGATGCTAGGTTGAGCATCAACTCTCAACTCTATAGGGATACATTGGCAACTCTGGCCAGAGAGGTTGAACACTCATCATGTGTTGACCACGAAAGATTTGAGAGTTGTAAAGAGAGCGCAGAAAGAAACGGGAGAGCATTGTTTTGAAAATAGACGACCAAGAGTTAAGGTTTTTATGCACTTGGCAACGAGCGTTGTCGTGATCGACTCGAGTAAATAGTAACCACGCTTTTGCTCTCTCTATGGTGATCCCTCTCTGTGACAGGGTTGCCAAATCCTGCAAAAATATCCAGCACTGAATCCGCCCAAACTGTCCTCAAAGTAGTACAAATAATGATGTTAAATGTTGGCCTATGTTTTGAAATTATATTTACATTCAGCGAGTTTCCTGTATAGAGCACAGCCCCGCCCTCACACACAGACAGGCAGCGAGAGACAGAGATCCTGTTTATGCGATCTCTATCTGGATAACGAAAAATGCTAAGGTGTTAAGGCAGCAAAAGCTGCAATTATGTTTGCAACCTTTCTATAAATTCCTCTTAAACCATATGACGCTATGGAAATATCACTCCTTAATTGCTCCAGTGCCGATAGCTGAACCGATAACGTCTGACCTTATCAATACGGCAGTCTTTAATAATCACGCCCCAGGGCCCGTTTAGTACCGGGTTTCGGTACCCATCCCTACTGCTACAGAGGTAAGCGTATGGTTTAACCATGTGCTTTAATAGACCATCAGACTTGTAAGACAGGAAGTCAAAACACCCCCGTTTTCTCAACTTTGAACTTGCCCAACCTAATAGAGACTGTTAGGCATAACTTACTGATCATTTACTCGGCTCTTCTAAACACACCACATCCCTAAAGCCAGAGCACTCTAATGTCTCTCTCTCTCTCTCTCTCGCTCTCTCTCCCCCCCTCCTCTCTTCATCACGTAGTCATTCTCATTTATCTCTCTCTATCATACCTCTTAATCTCACTCTCTCTTTCTCCCAACCGATCTTTATCTTACTGCGAGGGACCATGCGTTTGCTTCGGCCTGCCTCCTGTCCCGTCTCTCCTCCTCTCGCACCATTATTTCCTTGGCTCAAACCCTTTATCCACTTCCTCCTCTCTCTCCTATGATGGAGAGAATGAGCTAGAGAGATTGAGAGACACTGATAGAGCTGAGGTTCCTTTGTGCAGTACAACAAAGTAGTTCAACAAACACGGCCCCACCCTGATGCATGGACTCACTTGCCAGCACTGGGAATTGTGAGCTGAATTGAGGTTTACAGTGTATTTTTTTTTATTTGATTACAGGTACAGATATTGTGCAGTGGCTGATGAAGAATTTGGACATTGAGGATCCAGGTGAGGATGAAAAATGGTAATCTGGATGTGTCAAATAATATCTTCTTCAGGAATTGCAAACCAGTTCTAGTGCAAACAACTCTTGGTTTCTCGAAGTTCTCAATGCAGTCTATTGTTGAATTCCATCCATGTTTCATGAATTGTATGGTCTGCAGGGTCGCATGGGCAATGATGATATGTTAAGTCTGTATTTACGTATTCAAATGCATATCTGCAGTTGTTTTATTGTTAAAATGGATGCTGCCGTGTGTGTGTGTCTGATTGTGTGCGTGCATGTGTTTTCTGACACTCCATTCAGAGCTGGTTGTTTCTCAAGCACTGAACAAGTCTTTACCACTGCTTGAATGTGCAACCTCTCCGACAAAGTGTTTTCACGCACACCCAATCATGACATGATTACGTTTAAAGTCGACACTGTCTAGAAAGAGTTGAGCGGAGATACAATGCCTTTTGATCATCACGATGAGCATTGAGTTGCTGTGTTGTGGCGGCGTGCAGCTGAGGCCATTCACATCGGAGGCCTCATCGCCTCCCAGGGCTACGTCTTCCCCATCTCGGACCACGTCTTGTCCCTGAAAGACGACGGAACCTTCTACCGCTTCCAGGTGAACTGAAAAGACCCCCACAAACCACCACCCCCCTACACAAGAGGTAGAGAGTAAGAGAGGGAAAGAGAGTAAGCGGAAGGGAGCGAGAGAGTGAGAGAGAGAGTGTGAGAGATGACTAACAAAAGATCAGCTTTGCCCTGCCCTTGCCCTGTTTTTTGAGGAGCCACTGCTGTCTGCAAACCTACAGTGTCGCCATGTTGTCGTGAAACTGAAGGATGAATTGAGAGGGAGGAAGAGAGTGATGGATAGAGAGCGACAGAGAAGCATGGAATAGTAGAGAGAGCATAGAAGGGAGAAAAAGGTTATTTGACACGTGGCTACACAAGCATGTCATGTGTGCATGTTGTGTGATGATTAAAAATCCTGGTTGTGGAACTACCGGATTTCAGTCAAATAATTAGGATTCAAACCCCTCATATTCCCTACCAGTAAGGGCGTACATGTCATTTGAGGAAGTTATAGATGGAAGGTGTAAAGTCAGTGTGGATCTAAGTCTACCTTTGTGGCTGTCTGACAAGAGGGATCTCTTTGTAAATACACAAGATGTCGCCCCCCACTGTCCGTAAGCACCGTCGTACGTCCGAGCGCTTGCTTGCTTTGTCTTCCTATGTTTCTTCCCTACACGGGTGGGGTGGGGGTGGGGGAATCTACGACCCTATTTAAAATGGTGTCCTTTTGAAATAATCATCACGTGGAGAGAAGCTCCTTGCTGCCAGAGCATAGACTGACAGACTGACAGACTGACAGGCTGACAGACTGACAGACTGACAGACTGACAGACTGACAGAGCTGACAGAGCTGACAGACGCGGAAAAACAACAAAAACAAACAAAACCTGAAGAAAGCCAAAACGACCCACTCTTTCTCAGCAAGTATAGATACAAAGCAGCAATAAAACATGATTCATTCAACATTATGTCAGTTGTTGTTTATTTGCAATATTTGTTTTTGCAAATCAAACCGATTTAGAGTCTCTTTTGGCAGTTGGAGCAATGTGTGTGAGCGACATTAGTATAAATATCAACACTGTGATCTGAGGCGGAAGTCTTCAGTGTTGTTGGCGTTCAGGTTTACGCGAGCGGCACTGAAAGGAAAAGGCTTGGCGATGGTACACAATGGTGTGCGACGCCTTGACCGTGGCATCCCACTCTACGTGGCGTCCACCACAAGTTAGACAACGCCATTGTTAAGTCACCGATGTCACCTTGACGAATAAAATAGGGTCATGAAGAAAGTCTTTTGCTGCCAAGGTCTGTTGGCAACAAGAGAAGGCACGCTGCAGAGATAATATCCATGATTAGCATTTCATTTTCAAAGTGGAAATTACTTTGGACGACATAGAAAGAGAAACACAAAGGAGCAAAAAATCACAACAATTAACACCACCAAGGCTGTTGGAATTCACTCACGCCTCTGTTAATTAAATAAACTGTAGGAATTTCTGAAAAGATGAACGACTAAAATAATAATAATAATAATAAACAACTTTAAGTAACAAAAAGTAATAAAGAAATTATAATTGTAATTTAGGTATATATATATATATATTAGGAGTCACAAAATGCACGATTCTGTACAACGAATTTATGGGGTCACGCTTATCACCAGTTTTGATACATTGACAAAATAAATGCCTGAGGGTGTCAATGTAGTTCAAGTTTATTAGAATGGTAACCTGTACCAGTTTATAGGTTACCATTATACAGTAGTAGGCCTACCTTGTAACAAAACAAAAGTAAAGTGTTATATCTACACTGTACCAGTTTCCAAATAATAATAAACAGTAGTTACTTAATATGTATATTTGAGCATAAAATACATTCTCCGCCACACGGGATAGTTTGCAAATCGGACGCAAAAAAATATCCCTATTACTGTGTTTATGAATATATTTATATTGTATATTATACGAGCCTACATACATGCTCTATCGACAATGCTTTGGCCAACGCCATTACTGTTTGGAGGGAAACCAAAGTGTTCCCAGACCCACTGAATGAGGATCTTTAGGTGGGGCTTAGCCCGCGCCATTTTGCACTCTTGACGTTAACGATGTGCTCACTTGCTGTTGTTGATGTTCGTGTGATTGGCTACCTGGCGAAATGTGACACTATGTGGGAAGTTACGACACCGGCTATGTGACAAATTACAAATTAAATCAATTTTGAAACCCAAATGGTTGTGTCTAACTTTGCTTAATAGGAACTACTTTTTTTATAATTCCGGCTAAAAGTAGTTCCCACTACAGTATCACTCCACAGGGCCTACACATCAGTACAACAATGTCTCTGTTTAATGAGGTCGTTGTCATTGCAATGCAGCGGATGAATACATTAGTGTTTGACCTTCAGTTTTACCTCTACCCTTTCCTTAGGCACCATACTTTTGGCCTTCCAACTGTTGGGAGCCAGAGAACACAGACTATGGTAAGAGACTTGACATTAATATTTTAGTCTATATTTGCATTTTTGTTTCATATTGCAGTTTATATTGGTGTGTGTGTGTGTGTGTGTGTGTGTGTGTGTGTGTGTGTGTGTGTGTGTGGTGGCTGTGTGTGTATGTGTATGTGTGTGTGTGTGTGTGTGTGCAAGCATGCGTGTGTGTGTGTGTGTGTGTGTGTGTGTGTGTTTGTGTGTGTGTGTGTGTGTGTGTGTGTGTGTGTGTGTGAGATGTTTTGTGGACTCATGTTGTGGGTAAAATGTTGGTGAGAGTCTTTCGTAAAACTCTTGCTGTCAAGGAGAAATTGATTTCCCAGCGCACCTTTTATGACTCTACGTTACTTATTTATTTAGGAATTTCAGATCGGCTGTCATGGGTAAATGGAATGCTAAACTAGGAGAAAGTCGAAGTCTGAAATACCTCCTTGAACAATGAAACAAAGAATTTAGCTTTTCAAGAATGGGCCATGATATTGAACCGGCTTTATTCCGGTCAATATAAGTTTCAGGTCAAGTTGAGACTGCCTTGTGCCGATGGAAAGTGTGTAAACCCCTGCTAAAAACGCGTTTTGATTACAAATTGCATAGCTTTCATAGTCTAGTTTTCTGTATTTTCAATGCCACAAAAAAGTCAAGGCACAGTGTGTTTGACATGCACTTGATAAACTCAGATGCTAATACCGCTGTGGAGAAATAGGAGCTGTGTAAGACCCACAATGCACCTACACCTTGCGGACATTTACTCTGGACAAAGTGCATTCTACAGGCCAAGTTTTCAAGCACCTGTTGATACGTGATGGAGATGGGGGCCTTTGCTTTGAGTTTATGTTGTTAATAACAGCTGGATAGATAATGCTTTGTACAGGGGAATTCATGAGAAAGTAAGCCTAGATCATCCTTCTACAGTGGCCCTGAGAGATCAACACACTGCAACTTAAGAAAGCACATGCAAATATTAATAAATTAAATTAATAAAACATCTTCATCAAGTTGACAACACATGCGCAGCATTTAGATAACGCTGCAAAGTCAGACAACACAATGCATTATACAAACGCAATGCAATTACACCACACGACAATGGAAGTGTTTCCAGAGGACACTTAAAAGTGATGATACGTCTGGACGCTGCAGTAATATTTGAATCGTGCGTTCACAAAATCAATTAAACACAATGTGTCCAGACGTATTCGTCACTTTTAAGCGTTTTCTTAATGTGTTGTCAAATTTATGAAGATGTTTTCTTAATTACCTTGTGTTTTGTCTATTTGCATGTGTTTTCCTAAGTTGCAGTGGGTTGAGCTCCCAGGGCCACCGTATCCTTCTCTTTTTCTCTATTCACTTCCTCCTCTCTCCTGTGTTTATCTATCTGTATAGATAAACTGTTTGTATTTCTGCCTGTCTCTTTCTCTCTAAGCCATCTACCTGTGCAAGCGGACCATGCAGAATAAAACCAGGCTGGAGCTGGCAGATTATGAGGCGGTACGTATGGGAGCCTTGGTGTGTCCCACTATGTGAGCTGCAGTGTGCATATTTCAAGCTAATGGGCAAGGTAGATCTTATTGTTTATATCCTCAGATTGTGTTCGTGCATGGGTGCGTGTGCGTCTGTCTACGCACGTGAGCGTACTTTGTGTGCATATGTGTATTTTCTTCATTTTGATTCCTCTTCCACTGTGGGGCAGCTTTCTGCACTTTTAAAATTGGACATCGGGTTAGTGTTTGGTACGGAGCAGTTGAAATCAAAACTGTTTATCTTTAACAGGAGAACCTGGCCAGGCTACAGAGAGCCTTCGCCAGGAAGTGGGAGTTTATCTTCATGCAGGCTGAGGCCCAGGTCAAGTAAGTGTGCTCCGTCGCCATGGCAATACCATAGCAATAAAATAATAACTTAGCTTTGAAAAGCTTAGAATAGCTCAAAATTGGAAGCAAAAAAGCCTGTGTCATTTTATATAATTTTTACTCATACATTTCAGTATGGAGCTGGTGTTTCAAAGCTGTAATCCTGTAATAAGATTAGGAGGACATTGGAGTCCTGTCATGCATAAAATATGAGAGTTATTAAGGTAAATGATGCTAAGCAGAAACCAAATGTCATGATCTCAATGTGGCTGATTTTTGTTCCACAGGATTGACAGGAAAAAGGATAAAACCGAGAGGAAAATACTGGACAGCCAGGAGAGGGCCTTCTGGGACGTCCATAGACCTGTAGTAAGGCTGTGTGCACGTGTGTGTCATTGTGTGTGCGTGTGTGTGCATGTACGTGTGTGTTGGGGCTGCCGCCCGTACCTTAATATACAAAATCATGCCGTATTGTAGAAAGAAATGATGCGTTCCTTGCTGAATTGAGACAGGATGCAAGTTGTTCCAAATTATCCCATGTCAGATGCATACAGTACTGCATGTGTTGATCTGGTAATCAAGTAAAAGCACAAGCTTGTGTGTACTCTGCTTTCTGGGTCTGCGGTCAAGTGAGCCGCTGTATAAACTGTATAAAAGCCGCCGATGGATTGAATCTACAAAACTCATCTTATAATTCTCTACCTAATTAAAACATGATTCTCAAGTTGTATAATTGGAGTATGTTACTGTAGTCTAATTCAAGAACACATTTCATTCACTTCCTTACTCAATCTAGCGGTAATACAGGCATACCAGTATTGTTTGACCATTTAAAGATATGCACATTATAGTTCACTATACCCATTCAATGTATATGGAAAGCTTTTACTGTATATTTAATTGCTCCTTGGATATTACAAAACAGTGCACAGTGTTCAATGTTTATTAACCGTAACATAAAAACCCTTTCTTCATATGTTTGTGGATGAAACCAGTATAATGTATTATGAGTGGTCTGCTCTACTATCACATAAATATGGAAATATCTTGCAGTGGAGGTTTTGAAGGTACAGCAGGTTGAATAATACCTATACACAATATTGAACTTATTCACCTTTTTCATGTTCAACCTCACCCTTTCCTGTAGGTTTGGTAATGTAACCAATATAATCCAGTTATGGATGGTCGACTCTATTGTCACATCAAATATTGAAAGAACTATTGATCAGAGCTATCCATTAGTTGAGCAGAGGGGGGCAACCCTAGTGTATGTGTGCATACGTGAATATGTGTGTGTGTGTGTGTGTGTGTGTGTGTGTGTGTGTGTGTGGGTGGGTGTGTGGGTGAATAAAATGCAGCTTTAATTTGTGTTGAATGCTCTCCAGCCAGGTTGTGTCAACACAACAGAGATGGACATCAGGAAGTGTCGTCGCATGAAGAATCCTCACAGAGTTAAGAAGGTACTCACTTCGTTAGCTATCGTGCTTCTTCGACCGTTCAGAGGTCAAAACAACGCTGTGGAGCTAATGAGAGTGTGGGATTTCCAAAACTGAATAAATACCACATATATGCACACAACAAATGATTTGCCAGCTCAAATCTTGATCGTCCTCCTTGTCCCGTGAGCCAGTCGGTGTACGGTCTGGCGGAGGAGCCAACGCAGGTCCAGAGCCCCGTGCACGGGCCCGTGCACAACACCAGGAAGGGCACCAAGGAGGATGTGGAGAAGGAGGTAGGACCACGTGGAGGAACACGTCACACATCAGGTCACCACCATCAATCCGCATGTGTAATTATCATCCGTTATTCCTTCAAAGAGGAAAGGAAACTGCTTTCTTAGTGTGATTTATACAGCTCCAGGAAGGGCCATTAGAAGGGATTGCAAAACTTTGAAACAACAAACTCTCTCCCTCGTCAGATTGGGTTCCTGAACCACCAGCTGGGCCGACACTGCATGAAGATGTCTAAAGTGGCTGAAAGGTACAGGGGTGTGGTGTTGTACAACATGAGACAGGAATATTAACAGCATCACTAGTATGAGAGAGCTGCCTGACATTTTACTGGTGTGTGTGTGTGTGTGTGTGTGTGTGTGTGTGTGTGTGTGTGTGTGTGTGTGTGTGTGTGTGTGCCTGTGTGTGTGTGCCCATCTGTTGTCTGAATTCAGGTTCAGTGATAATAATGTTTCACTCTTTTGTCCAACACTTTGCTCTTCATTGCACGAATGCTCCTTCAACTATTTATAGATGGATGATTAAAAGGTCCTGGGCCTGGATCACCATTGGCTGTGGTGTGGTGTGTCGTGTGGGCTCAGCTTAGCCTCTTTATCCATTGACCCCGAGACTCCCTGGAGCTAGATTTGTTAATTGCCAGCTCCAGAAAGCTGTGTGTGTGTTAGTGTGTGCGTGTGTGTGGCAAGCGCAAAGCATGTATCAAACTACAATCGATCGATCAACCTTTATTCAAATAGCACTTTCCGTGCCAAACTGCAATGCAAAGTGCTTAACAAGGGACACAACGCAGCGAGAAATAAAAATAGTTTGTATCTTTTGTTCACCATGGCACCAACCTGCGTTGTCTTATTTGCCGGACATTTACATCACATTACATTACATTTATTTAGCTGACTCTATTAGCCAAAGCGACTTACAATAAGTGCTTTGAACCATAAATATACAACTCAAAAAGGGCAAGAATCAAGCAAGTGCTGCGTTTTAGAAACAAGGTGGAGAATTCTTTTATTTATTAAAAACTAATTTGCAGCATTTAGAGCAGCATTTTAAGTGTGAACTAAATGACATTGAAGAATGTAAATGTGGGCAGCCCACTTTCTGTCATCTTTTTATTTTGGTGTGTATGTGTGTGTGTGTGTGTGTGTGTGTGTGTGTGTGTGTGTGTGTGTGTGTGTGTGTATTTATGTGTGGGTGCACGCGTGTGTGTGCGGATGACAGTCTCATCAGCTACACAGAGCAGTACATGGAGTACGACCCCTTCCTCACCAGCCCTGAACCCTCCAACCCCTGGACCAGTGATGACTGTACCTTCTGGGATCTGGAGACCAGGTAGAGCTACACCACCCGTCACCGCTAGACTGGATCTACCGGGCAAGATATACACTTGGATATACACTTCATAAAGAGATACAAAAAAAAAACGTTCATATGAAAATGATAGCATTAATACTTACAGTAGACTAAGATTTAACATAGTCGAATCATATATGATATGTTATTTTTATCTTTGCGGCTCGACACATTTTTTGTAACTTCTGCGTGGCTTTAACGCTTGAAAATAAATGTTCAAGCGTTCAGCTGTCTATGGGTGAGGCGTAGCGCCTCTGCTAAATGACCAACCGTCTCTACAAACAAATAAACTTCACAATATGACGACAATGTGCGCGTCAGTTTATGTCAGCATCCCCATTCAATTTGACAGAAAATATAGGCCACTTTTAGCCTTATATACTATAAAATCTACAAATATAATATGCTATAATGAATATACATTCATGAAATCATCCTCCTGGGATTCGTCCTCGTTGGTTGCTCTCAGACCGTCCGGCCGACAGACGGACCAATCAGAGGGCTGCCGTTATCATAGGAGGCGGGTCTTAGTTGATAATGCAAGAGAGACATCAGGCAAGGTGCAGTGTGACCCTGCTCTATTCGATTTTTCATATAGTTGCCTAATTCCTTTCAATTTTTAATTAAAAATATCAGATGACCTGTGTGCTATAGCTATTTATCTAATAAGACAACGGGGCTGGTATCAGGGTGATTGTAGTCTACAGTTCTACTGGTGCTTTGCAAGAATATATTTACGTTTTTGTGGTTGGGTAGATTGGAAAAGAAATCACTGAAAATGGGCAGCGTGGTTCAGAAGGTTTTGGAAAGCACTGCGTATTTCCTCATTTCAGCTTTAGCTCGAACAAGACGGTGGTCTTGATTCAGCAGTTTTAGCGGATTTATTTTTAAATATTTGAAAACACGGACATAAATGTTCACTGTTGTATTTTTTAGAGGAAAAGTGTTCGCTGTTCTTTCGACCGGAACGTAGCGTACGTGGTGACGTAGCTTTAGTCTGATTGGCTGAATGTGTTGTCTGTCATGGCACGGCTTCAAATCAACTGCTTACGGCAAAAGACCAGACTCGCGTAGAACGAGGATTGCCTTGAACTTTATACCCTCTGTTGCACCTCATCAGTTGAAGTCATGATTGGTTTTCAGTGGAAATTGAGAAAATTCAGAGCTTGCCCCCACAAAAAAACAATGGAATAATCTCATGCATAAACAATGCAAACACACACACACACACACACACACACACACACACACACACACACACACACACACACACACACACACACATACATAATCAAGAACACTTACACACTCTTGTTGTAACAGTTCCAAATCCGATTCAGTATTCTAAGGTTATCCGTTCCTTGTGTGACTCGCTCCCATCATCTTGCGATTATGCATATTTGCAAAGACACAAACCAAATTTATGTTTGCTATATATTTATTTATTTATTATATTTATTCAAGATTTGTATTTAAATCCTGAACGAATGCTGACACCTGTATTCTGCTCCCAAACTCTGATCACCTAACCAACTGTCACTTGTGCACACACACTCTACACACTTCCGACACACACACGCTTGAATTATGATGAAATTAATTACAGCTGACACATAATCACCAAGCCTAATGTGGCTGCATAATTCAGCTTAACAGGTTAATTAGAGGTTACGGAAGAAATGTCTGATGAAATTATTAGACGTCAAAATGGATGTCACGGGGAAAAACATACGTTCGGGACTTGAAACATCCCTGATTCCTTTAAAAGTTTCTACAATACTGTCAATAATCAGTTTAGGGAGTCTTCATTATTTTAGACTTTGAATAACCACACACTTGTCATACATGTTTCTCTCTCTCTCTCTCGCTCTCTCTCTCTCTCTCTCTCTCTCTCTCTCTCTCTCTCTCTCTCTCTCTCTCTCTCTCTCTCTCTCTCTCTCTCTCTCTCTCTCTCTGTGTCTGTGTCTCTCTGCCGGGTGGGCAGTAAGGAGCCCAGCCAGCAGCGGGTGAAGAAGTGGGGCTTCTCCCTGGAGGAGGCGCTGAAGGACCCAGCAGGACAGGAGCTCTTCCTCAAGTTCCTGGAGTCTGAGTTCAGCTCCGAGAACCTGCGGTGAGTCCCCGTGTGGCACTGCCTGGTCTTTATACCCGTGTATACAAACACACACACAAACATACATGCTACAATAAATATTTTGGGGCGAGAGTACATGCAACTGGACAGATAACAAGGCTGTCACTGGTGCCTCGCAGTTATAATCACACACTCACACACAGGCACGCACACACGAGAGGCAATACACATTCCCCTGCACTCACACTTTCCCCAGTATCTCACGACATCTCGTCCTCTTCTAGACCTCCTAGTGCTGTTCACAAGAGCACGATCGAGAGGGAGTGATTTCCCCTGTCTCTCTTTCTCTCGGTCTCTTCTTCGTTCTGAAACCATCTCCGATCTAGCCTGGCTAGCGTAAAATAGAATACATAAGTTATGCTAATAAATATTATGGTCACACTTTACATGACAGTTCCTTTGTTACAGTGTCATTAATTACACATGTAATAAGCAATGTTACACCCGGAAACAGCATGTACGTATATGTAATATGTAATAACGTTATGGAACACCCCTAGTGTGGAACTTGCTTTTTCCCTTATTTCTAACCTTAACCCCCGACCCTAACCACCCTGTGTAGTTCAGTACCAGCTGTTTCATTGCTTAGTGAAGCCAGTTCTCTAGTATTTTGTTAGAATATTTCATGCACAACGCACAGCTGCCTCTGTGTGGACCAGAGCTATTTTGGGCCTCTCAGCTTCAAACAGCCATCTTTGTCTGAGCGTTTGATTGGTGGCGTCTCTGCAGGTTCTGGCTGGCGGTGCAGGACCTGAAGCAGCGCCCCCTGCTTGAGGTGGCAGAGCGCACGCAGGAGATCTGGGCCGAGTTCCTGGCGGAGGGCGCGCCCAGTGCCATCAACCTGGACTCCCACAGCTATGAGCGCACTGGACACAACCTGAAGGACCCGGGCCGCTACAGCTACGAGGACGCACAGGTGGGCATCACTGTGGTGGAGGGGGTCCTGGGTTTAAAGGAAAGCCAATGGCTGAATCTAGTTGTTTGAGGTAATGATGATGATCATACTGCTATGGGTCCTGATCCAAAGTATAAGAATGTCGAATACCATGTAAATATGGACTCAAATTGCACTTTACAATAAGGTTACATTAATCAAACATTAATTAGCATTAGTCCATGCATAAATAAGCATCATTATATATCATTAGCATAAGGGTTAGGGTTAGTGGGTTAGGGTTAACCACTTCCCCTAACCTTATTTAAAAAAAAGTATACATTAATACCTTAGTTTTCATGAACACCATAAGTGTTCCCCTGTGTTATTCCCCTCCAGCAGCTTTAGCTTTCAAAACATAGAAGGAAAGTTGAGCTGGTGGTATGCAATTGAACTTCCTGAGACACGGTTTCAACAAGGAATAAAATAATGAAATAGATTTTCTTTCATCTACTACTATTGGCATCCGTAGCTTCTTCCTCCAGTGACTACCATGGTTAACAGTGGTGCCCTGTTACACACACACACACACACACACACACATACAGTGAGTTATTCACTAGCATGATAACACCCACAAAACCACATATTGTCTATGACGCATCTTATCGTTTCTTCAGCTTGCTTTTTCTCTTATCTATCGTTTCCTTTTGTCTGTCTCTCCCTCCATCTCAGGACCACATCTACAAGCTGATGAAAAGTGACAGCTACACACGCTTCCTGCGCTCCAATGCTTACCAGGACCTTCTGATAACCAGGAAGAAGGTACGTGTGTCACTGCTCCTATGTAGATACACGCCCGTGCGTGCCCCAATGTGAGAGTGTGTTGTATGTGTGCAGTGGAGTTGCGAGTAAGAGTGCAAACAAACTGTTTAGCTCAATGCTTGTGTAGTCACGTGCCCAGAAACCTTTTCACTTTTCTTTATTCGGTCTCCTTTCCTTCCTTCCTTCCTTCCCTCTGCGTGGTTCTGGGGGTCAGCCTGAGACGGAGCAGGGAAGACGCACCTCACTAGAGAAGTTCACCCGCAGTGTGGTGAGTACTGGTACTGCATGAAGCCTCACCCCTCATTTATCAACTCATTGTGAAATCAACCAGAGCAGGTTAGCCGTATAGATAGAAAGGTTCTTGTACTTGAAAGGTGCTGCAGCAGCTCACATCAAAACACAACACTCATTAATTATTCTTTCCTAAAATTGAGAGATTGGGGCCCCCCCCCCCCCCCAACTATTAATAAAACATTTAGTTACTTATGCATTTATTGAAATCTTTCAGGGCAAGTCTCTGACGGGCAAGCGGCTGACGGGCCTCATGCAGTCGTCCTGACGAGACCCCCCCCCCCCCCCTGCACCTAGAGGTGGGGCCATCAACGCCGAAGAGGACCCAACCCCCAACCCTGAATCTGCCTCCAACATCATCCACACAATACACCCCCTTAGAATTGAATTGGCCCCTGCCATCCCTTAGAATGGGGGTGGGGGGCGCTAAGGTGACAGCATGCACTCAGTCACCTAGAGACTGAACGCAAGGACAGCGGCTCCCCCCTCCCCCCACCCACCCTACCCTCCCCGAATAAAATAATTACACAAAACCCTAAACAAACACCTGACTGTCCCATAAGCAGT
Source organism: Lota lota (assembly GCA_026745465.1). Classification (NCBI taxonomy): domain Eukaryota; kingdom Metazoa; phylum Chordata; class Actinopteri; order Gadiformes; family Lotidae; genus Lota; species Lota lota. The sequence continues at coordinate 2,891,871 of JACYXH010000249.1, forward strand.
TTCTTATGTCACCAAAACCAAACGGAAAACCTTCTGGACCCAAATATTCCCGTAGAGCTATTCCACTCCTCCCAACCACAAGAGTGTCCTTCTCAAACACATCATAGGAACCGGAGAGAATAGATTCATCCAGGTGGCTAGAGACCTTACTTTCACCTGGACAGTATAGATGGGTAACAGGGCCACCAGTGTGTGTGTGTGTGTGTGTAGGGGTGGGGTGCAGCATGTTGGCACTAAAACACTCACCACTGTTTGCAAATCTGTGGTCACATTTTTATTTTGTTTTATTTCTTAAGGCACGATCTGCCTCTTCCTGCTCTTAACATGTGATGTGTATTGCAGTACTAAAATACACCAACTTTCTTGGCACCTAGGCCTTAAAACTAATGGCATGTGACTTGAAGAATTGGCAGAAAATAAGTTAATCTCTGTGCTGCATCTATTTATTGCACAATGCACGCTAACACACTATACCACTCTATTTTTATGTGTACAGATCCAGCTAGCTGTATATGTATTGACATTTTTATTTTAATGATCATTAATAGCTAATAATGGTAGCACAGTGAACACTGCACAAGAAACACGACATTTATTTGTCTCCTCATTGGGGTCGAGGGTCATGTTGTTGTTTTTCGAGACATTCCACTCTACTCCTGCCCAGACGCCGTTTGATTTCCACTGCCTGTGTGACGGGACTCTGTGGTAATAAAGGGTCATGTTTAAAGAGAGGCATCTGTTGTTCTGTTCATCGTCGCACACAATGACTTCCAACAAC
>JACYXH010000249.1:2897648-2960148 GCA_026745465.1 Lota lota
CGCTTACAATGATGTCACTGCTTATTGCGAACGCGCTCATTCTGCGCTCACGTTTGTCACATTTGTCACGTTACATTTGCCTGGAAGCCGGCATCTCCGGGGAAAACATACGAATATAAAACGGGTTTCTATGCTAGGGTGAGAGCGATGGCACCATAATAACGGTAAGCCTGACTGAGAAGAACGGCATGAGCAAACTGCTGAGGAAAAAGGCCCGACACTCGAGCGAGCAGACGGGTGAGAGAATGAGGGAATGGGGGAGGGGTGCCACTGCACCTTGTGCCAGTTCCCGTCGTTGACGGAGAAGGGGACGCACCCCGAGGTGTTGCCGTGGCCCAGGTCGTAGCCCAGACACACCTGGCCCTCCTTGATCTGGAAGCAGAGAGACACGGGATCCAGGATTTAGGTTAGCCTTATAAGTGTTTGTGTTATAGGAGCTTTATAGGTGAGCTGAAATATGATCAATATGATGTATGAATACATGATCACGTCAGTCCACTGAAAAAGCAATATGCTGGTCTTTCGCTAAGGTAATCGCAATCGCAACTGTTCATTGTACTGTACATGTCATAGAGTTAAATGGAAATATACTGGGGTATAATGGGTTGTACTGAGGACCCTGTAGATGTCAGGTCACCTGACCCTCACCTGTATGGTGACAAAGTCTGCATGGTTGATCCTGGCCATGTACAGGACCAGCCCAGAATCCACTTTGGTCCTCAGCTCAAACTCCATTATCAGCCTGGGGAACACACACACACACACTATAGATTATCTCTCTTTAAGTATAACAGTATTCAAAACCATGATGGGTTGTGGTCGGTAGATCTTGTAGTGTTATATGGGAACATGAATGTCTTTCAAGCAGGTGCTATGTTGGTTTTGCAGAGCCAGAAGCTCAGCTCTTTTGAAAATGGGAAGAGCTCGCTCACCTTGCTGGGGTTAGGGTTAGAGTTAGGGCTCTCCCAACATGAAGCTTTAACTCTATAGATGGATACCTATCGGCTAACTACTAAAAACAACCACACATTCATGCCTGTGATTGTGACTTCACAGTATAAATGCCAGGCCGTTTAAGTGATAATCGACATGTACCTGTGGTTCATTATTACTGCAAAAGTAAACGCTGAACATAGTGGTTATTCACGGTAATACTGCATACATAAACATAGTTGTAAAACATATTTGTCACAGATATAAGCAGTTGCTCAGTTGGATGATTGGGGGGAAATATTGTCAATTCAATCAAATTTGTAATATATATATATATATTTCTTTTTCTTGGCCTTATCTGCTTCTTTTTATGAAGAATTTGCTCCTGCTTTTGCTTTCTTGCTGTTTTGACAGTGTAAGCCGTTTGTCAGTGCATGCCAGCCAGTTCATTTGTTCTTTTTATACATCTATGGTTGGTGCATGGAACGTGCTCTGCTACAACGTCACTCATTGGTTGTTCCAGCTCTTGCACATGATTCGTCTCCAACGAGTGACCCGGCCAAACCTCAGAGAAGAATGAAAGTTATTCTTGTGACTCAGGATTTTCTTTTCATTATAGTTCAAGATTATGTAATGAGAGTCTGACCAAATTGGAACAAAATTGTTAGTTGTGGTTGCCCTACAATGCTAGTACAAGAACATTAAAAGGCACAGACCAAGTGCACATCCATGATATTATGTATTTATTTTGAGTCTTCCCAGTGTAAGTCCCAGCTGGCTGTCATTTATCTGCTTGTCAGTTAGTGTGTGGAATAAAATATCAGTTTTGATGGCAGGGGAAGACTTTCACTTATTTAACACCTTCTCATTTATAGATCATGAGTATCAACCATTCATGTGTACGTCTTCAGACCCTTATGTGTGTAGGAGTGTGTGAATGTATGTGAGTTTGTGTGTGTGGAGGAGTGTGTGAAGGTGTAAATGTGTGCATGCGTGCGTGTGTGTTCAAGCAGACACCTTTGTTTTGCTTTTCAACGTGTCCTCTATACCATACCATGCATGTAAGGCCTGGTTACAAATACAAGTCATTTAATTCAATGACTACCTGTACTAGGGTGCCTTCTACCACTATTTCTTTAAGCGGGCATAAACACATCGTATTTACTGTCCGCACGGGTGGACCATGAGGTCCTTAAGGGGAAAGCCCTCACCTCTCTCGGACTTTGGTGTCATCGAAGGCGAACGTCATGTGGCTGTTCTTGGTGAGTCCAAACTGATAGGCCTTCTCCAGGACTGCTGGGGCGGCACCCGGGCCACACGAGTCCTGGGAACCATGGAAACAACCACAACACGTCAATCAAACCTGACATTACGGGGGAAAAGTCCTTCCCTTTTGCCTGCCTACCATCTGTATTGGTCGTAACGTGTAAATAGGCTGCCATAGCTACGGATAGGGTGTGATGTTGTAATGTAAATGTGTCAATGTGAGTCACGCAAATAAATGACAAATCAATTGGAGGGCTTGACTTGTAAATGCACATGCACTCTGTCATTGTATTAATTTCCTCTGCCCTACATCCCTCTGCTGTCTGCTCATGTACATGTGCAACAAAATAAATTATTTAAACATTTCTCCCGCACCAATCAGTGTAATTCAGCTACTTAATTCATCGTTCATCAGCCATCAAACTGTACTACACTACACTGGTCGCTGATTACTTTGCATGGGCCAGCTGTGCGGATAAGAGTGTAGTTCACACGTTGACCAGGAAGTGTCAGTGTTGACACAAACATGCAGCCTTTTTCGGAAATGATCTAATTCAGTGTCTTTTTTAGTATCAAGTATTTTTTGTTGTATGTTTTAAGAGTAAGTATTATAATGATTCATGATTTTTCTTGGTATGTGATGAAATAAATTGAGTTGAAAGAAAATAAATGTTAAAGCATAATGGACTACATTATGAAGCTTATCCCTCATTATTTGACCATTTCCTATCGGAATGTTCATTTGTCATTTCCTATTTCCTACAGATTTTTTATTTTCACCATTCTCTTTTCTGCCTCCTTTCCTCTTTTAATCCCCTTAGCGCCTTCTTTTCATCACCTCTCCTTCCTTCCTCTGCTCTTATGTAGTAACTGATGTATTGCATCTATACTGACCGCCTCCTCCGCCAAGTTTCCATCTCTTGCCCGTCTTCCCATTAAACCGACAAAAATGGACAGGCCTCGCTCCATCTAAGAGTGTATTTTCTCATCTCTCTCTGTTAATTCTCTCTCTTTCATTCTCTCGACCTCACTTTCTCTCTTGCTCTCGCTCCGTTTCATTATCTCCCTCTCTCCGTTGCTGGATATCTTCTCCTCTTGTCTTCTTTTGTCTCTCCGTTGCATCCTCCTCCTTTCTCCATTTCTCTTTGTCACTCTGTCTCTTTCTTTGTCTCCCCCCTTTCTGTCTGCTTCCCTCTCTTTCTGTGTCACTCCCTCTCATTCTCTCACTCTCTGTCTGCCTCCCTCTCTATCTGTGTCCCTCTCCATCCCTCTCTCTCTCTCCCTCTCTCTCTTCCTGTCTCGCTATGCCTCTCTCGCTCTGTCTCTCTCTGTCTCTCCCACGCTCTATCTCTGTCCCTCTGCCATCCTGTCAAAGCGTCTTTTCATTAAGTCAACAATAGGGAGATGCTCCTCCATTCAGAGTGGCTTGCCTTTGGTTGGAGGTCACTTGCAGAATGGCTTTGTGGCAAACGCATGTACGAGATAGTGTGTGTGTGTGTGTGTGTGTGTGTGTGTGTGTGTGTGTGTGTGTGTGTGTGTGTGTGTGTGTGTGTGTGTGTGTACCGTGTCAGGCTCCGGGGTGGTGATGGGAGGAACTGTAGCAACAAGTACAGTGTCCGGGGGCGGGGCCTCCTATGAGGGGGGAGGGCAGAAGGGGCAGGTGAGCAGGGAGCAGCAGCCAATCAGACTGGCCACAGGTTTCTTAGTTTTGAGAATGTGAAAGGTGCAGTTGATAACAAAGTAGTCATGGAAAGGACGTTTAGATTATGACTTGTTTGTTGAATTGCACTGAGGAACATTTACACCCAAAAGGTTGGAAAACACTTTTAGGATTTGGTCTCTTGGATTTGTCATTTTTATCAATTCATTTCATTTTTGGGTCCTATAGTGGTTGCTGAGGGGTGGAATAAAGGATGTTTGTGCACTCCTTTTGTATCATTATGAGTAGTTATCGATAGTGGTGGAGCTGTTGGAGGTTTTAATGAATGGAGGCAACATTGCCCGGTATCCTCCTATACCCTGTTCTAAGACAATTCCTGTGGCCATACATCTGATTGTTCAATGTTACCCGTGTTTACGAGTAACATTAAACAATAATAATAAAACCCCACCAGAAGTGCTTATGAAGCAGCATGGCTTAGTGCTAACTCAGGGGTTATGGATCAGTGACGCACTAACAACCAGAACAGCCTTCCAGAGGTGTAGCACTGCAGCTTACCCACGCTAGCCCCATGGGCGCTTTAGGGCAAAGAGCGTGTGACGCATAGCTGTACATCTAGCCCTTCCTCCACGTACAGGCTGTGGAGTTGCAACGCCTAAATGTGGCTTGGCCCCACGTAGCTTTCCTTGTAAATGCTAAACCGGAGAGTTATTAATGCATTAAGCGGTGCCGCAAAGAGTTAGCCTAGCGCGGCCCTGTGGCACTGTGCTGTGCGAGGGTGTGGAACCCGGTGGTGGCACAAGGCTGAAGGCACCATAAAGCACAGTTAATGGCCTGTACAACTGCAGTGTGACGGAGCGCTAAGCTAACAGAGCGAGGCCACCGTTGCACTATATCACAGCCAAATAGGAGGCTATCAGCTCATGAGAGTGTGTGTAAGTGTGTGTGTGTGTGTGTGTGTGTGTGTGTGTGTGTATGTGTGTGTGTGTGTGTGTCTGTGTGTGTGTGTGTGTGGTGTGCGTGAGTAAGGAAAAAGGAGACAATGATGGTGGAGTATTAAAATGTGTGTGTGTGTGTGTGTGTGTGTGTGTGTGTGTGTGTGTGTGTGTGTGAGTGTTTGTACGGGACAATGCCATTATATGAGACACATCATCATCATCCAGTGCTTTGAGACCATTATTATTGTTATAACCCCCCCCCCCCCCCTCCCCCCCCCACCCCCCTCCCCCCAGTCGGCCCAGCGGTGACTGATGAGACAGTAGGTGCTTCAGCCCAAAGTCAGATGTGCTCGTGTTCTTCCTTACACTGGGGGGTCCTGGAGACGGGGTGGCGTGGGCCTGTGGGGGCGGGGTGCGGCCCGGGGTCTCCTCTGCCTCTAGAGGCAGGAAAGGCTCCAGGGGCGGGGCCGGCCTGGGGCAGCGGCCGATGTCGGCGTTCTCGAAGGACGCGGGCTGGGAGAAATCGGACAGCCTGCGATGGGGTGGGAGTGGGGGAGGGGCGGGGGGGGGGGGGGGGGGGGGGGAGTAGGGAGCATGGATTATGACATTTCAGAATTGTTTTTGCTCGCAGAAATAGAACCCCGGTTATTTATTCATCGTGCGCTATTCTAAAATATCATAAATCATGGCAAATTGTCTCACAACCATCCTACGTTATATTACTGCTGCGGGGACACTGTGTGTGTGTGTGTGTGTGTGTGTGTGTGTGTGTGTGTGGGAGACTGTGCTTTAAAGATCCCCCTGATTCCTCCCCCCCCATTCCCCCCTATAAATTAGACCTTCTGCCAACACATTAACGTGTCATCGGCGTCTCTAAGTACCTCTACATCAGAGTTAGTATACACAGCCATATCTCTAGTGTCTTCCTCCAGTTACACACATTCTAATCCAAGGTGTAGTTCTGACAGCACCAACACACGGACATGTGTACAGACGGACCGCTGGAAAACGCTAGAAGGTTAGATAAGCTAACTTAACGCAAGTTGTTTTGAATTCAAGATGGCCGACGAGTGACCGAGGCGGATTAGGGCTGGATGGTTACGCACACAGTGTTGACCATGAGGTTCCAGATGCATCCTTGGAAGGGAACGTTGGCCCTGTTGGAACTCAGCTCCACCGCGACGGGAACGCCCCCCAGGAACACACGCCGCAAGTTGATTGGCTGGTCGTTGGGAAGACCCGCCGCCGTCTTGGGCTCCTCGTCCACCTGCACAGCGAAGGATCTGGAAGCACACGCAATAAATACAAATAGAGTTGAGATTTGTGACTACGGAGCTCTAGTAGTCTTCAACTAGATCACACTTTGTTGAGCTTCAGCGGAAATTTAGAAATCTTTGCAAAATTTAGAACTCCCTTTTATATGGGATATCTACTGTGACTTTGCATTTCCACTAATATATATCTATACATTTTATTATTATTATTATAATAATATTAACTAAACGTGTATTTAGGTTTCATACTCTGCACTCTGTCCAGTTAGTTTTGGAAAAAACACTTTAACTTTTTCCTAGCGACTCCATTTGGATCCTTTTCATTGTAGGCCTTGATTGTTCTCAGCCTCAGTTATAAATCGCTTTGGATTAAAGCTTCTGCTTAGTAACTAAATGTAAATGGAAAACGGATGTAAAAATGTCATCCGTTTTGGAGATACGGATCTCAGCATGTAAAAAACTCACACGCAACGACACACACACAGTGACCTACCGGCCGGCCAGCCTCTCTATGCGGAGGGAGTGTTCCCGCCCGTCGTGCAGGATGCCCTGCTCGGCCCGGCGGACCACCCGGCGCGTGTTGTGGCTCCCCGTGAACACCAGCACCTCCAGGGAGCCCTTGTTCAGCATGACTGACAGGTAGGGCTGCATGGAGAACACACACAGAAGACTGCTTACTTGGCCACGGTAAGAGGCATGTATATGTAATATAACAGACCGATAATCGCAGGTGTAGCGTATGACATTCATTATGGCTCCATTCCATTTGTGTCCTTCAGCTCAAAGCATATACGATGGGAGGTTAACGCACTTGTTTAAGCCACACTGGCACTTAATGGAACGCAGCCATGATTGATGAGCTCCACCTGTATGACACCCAATGGCCTTAAGATACGTAAACTAATGTATGTATTGACAAAAAGCAATCAATGTTCATACATTTCACACAAAACATTGCCTCCAGGGGTACCAAAAAAATATATTAACCACTAATAAATATATATTGTATACAATTTTAGATTTGCAAAGCCTTTTTGTTCCTTAATGACTTATATATTTGTGCCATATCATTCCGTTAAAATGCCGGTTTAAATTCTGTCCATTTCATTTAGTGTACATGAAAGATACATAAGCCTTTGAGGAGAATAAATTGAGAAAAAAGAGAGGGACAATGTAAGTAGCAAGTAGAGGACCACAGTATGGCTGTATGGACTGTATACCACAAACAGGGGTAAAAGGATGGTAGGACCGGGCAGAGGAGAGAGAGAGAGAGACAGATAGAAAGAAAGAAAGAAAGAAAGAAAGAAAGAAAGAAAGAAAGAAAGAAAGAAAGAAAGAAAGAAAGAAAGAAAGAAAGAAAGAAAGAAAGAAAGAAAGAAAGAAAGAAACAAAGAAAGAAACAAAGAAACAAAGAAACAAAGAAAGAAACAAAGAAACAAAGAAACAAAGAAACAAAGAAAAGACAGAGGGAGAGAGAGGAATACAAGCAATGAAGGAAGAGGAGAGGACACTGGGCTAAGAGATGAGAGGGCAGAAAGCAAGTCAGGTGTGGTCGGACAAAAGGGAGCGAGAGAGGAGAAAGAGAGCGAGAGGAGAAAGAGGTGTGTGTGTGTGTATGTGTGTGTGTGTGTGTGTGTGTGTGTGTGTGTGTGTGTGTGTGTGTGTGTGTGTGTGTGTGTGTGTGTGTGTGTGTGGTTGAGGGTGCTAGGGAGCAACGGTTGCAGGGTCAGGCTAATTTTAATTTTAATTCACTGGGTGCCAGAGGGCGAAGTGGAAGACAATTTACCACCTGAAAATGGAATTTCAATTTGAGGTCGCAGGACAAATTGAACTGAGATGTAGCTACAACATGTCTCATGCTGTGCAATCTTGCACACACACACACTACATGTACGCACACACATACACATACATACACACTCGCGCACGCACACACAACCACACACACACACACGTGCAAACACCCACACACGCATACACACACACATACACACACACACACACACACACAAATCTGCCATGCTTACATGGAGCTATACTATATGTACACACACATTTATACAGGCACACAAACCCATGAGCACACACCCATGAGCACACACACACACACACACACACCATTACTCCTCTCCCCTTCATCCTTTCCAATCCTCTTTTCCTTTTGAAGTCTATAATTTCAAAGGAAATGTGTATGGTTATGAATTATGTTTCTCTTTCCATGTCTGCTGCTGCTGTGTATTACAAAACCAATATGCTCTCATATTAGTCCCAGGATGTTACTTTCCTAGAAAAAACTAAATGGAACCACCCCATTTGGATGTTCTGCGTTTTTGACTTTGGCACCCTAACAATGTCAAATACATTCCATGAAAACACAAAGGTAGTGTTTACCAGGAAATTAATTCACCTTCCGGCACAAACTTTTCCAATCTAAAATAGTGGGGGAATGAAAAATATAACAAATAAATAAATAACTTTTTCTAAAGACACATTAAAATGTAAATTTCTCAGCACACAAGTGAGCCATTTGAAAAGAGAGAAAGAGGAATTTGACAGATATTCTTGAGCCTTGACAACATAAGTATTGGCAACCCAAAAATACGACCTTGCTAAATCCATTTTTGAAAGCCAGAGCAGGAAACATTGATGAGAAACCTTATTTGTTTCATATTGTTGTTATATAATAAATAGTGTTGTCTGCACAGCTATGACTGGAGATGAAAAAGTCAAAGTGGATCACAAAATTGACAATAATACAAAAACACATTGAACAGCAACAAATGGTATTCTTCTAGAAATAGTTCAAACTGATGGAGATGAATTGATAAACTGTGTTATGCCGTCTGTGTACATTGTCTGGACCTCGGCATGAAACTGAAATGGATGGGTTCATGAGTAAACGTTTGCTGCATCAGTTGGACATATTCCCAAAAGAGGAGATTGTATTTTTGCTCTTGAGCGTAAAATGCAACAATGTCAGAAAAAAACGAAACAAAAACCAACAAATGTTGACATCCTAAGGATTAGGAGTTTTATCCTTCCTCCCTCGCTTCCTTAAGTCCTTCCTCCTTTCCACCGTTCCTTTCTTTTCCTTCCTTCTTCCCTTCTTTCCTCCATTCCTTCTTCCCTTCCTTTATCTCATCTTTCCTTCCTTCCTCCCTTCCTTTATCCCATCTTTCCTTCCTTCCTCCCTTCTTCCCTTCCTTTATCCCATCTTTCCTTCCTTCCTCCCTTCTTCCCTCCCTTCCTTCTATCCTCTCCTCTTCCTTCCTCACTTTCTTCCTTCTTTCCCTTTTAATGTATAATCTTCTTTAGCTGTGAGACCTTGATGAAACTCTCTTCTACTTCCTCTCCCTGTCCACTCCTCCCTATCCATCTTTCTCTGTCCCCCACTAAAACATCCATTAGTCAGGGCCAAGTTGACTTGATGGTGTTTTTAACCTCGTTTAACCTCCCTCCCTCTCTCCCTCCCTCTCCCTCTCCATCAAAACCACACCCTCATGGCCTCGCCAACACCCAAAAATACACCCACACCCATACCAACACACACACACACACACACACACACACACAGCCCTCAAGCATAGTTAGTAAGAATAAATGTATTCAGCACAATAATCAGTGATGATGGATAAGCTCAGAATAACCTCTGTCCTCTTATCACACACACACGCACGCACACAGACACACACACACAGACACACACACACGATACATAGACACACCATATTATATAGTAATAGGCAGTGTTGCTATTTGGTAGAAAAGAGAACACCAGGATTTTAGCTATGCATGGGCTCACGTGTGTGTGGCCGCATTCATCTGTGTGTGCGCGCACAAGTGTGAATGTGTATGTGTGTGCACATGTGGGTGTGGGTGAAAATGAGTGTTTTGGCCTGAAGACAATCCAATCAGCCCAGTTGCCAACAAATTCCAATCTCATTAATATGCACTAATGGGAATTCAGTTAGCTTACATAAACGTGTGCGCTTGTGCGTGCATGGACGTGTGCATGAGCCCTACCTCTCCCGACTGCCTGCGTTTTCTCTTTGGACTGAAGAGGCTTGCACTCTGAGGAAACAAAAACAAGGCAAAACATGGTTGGTTTTAAAACACATTAGCATTGGAAAGAATTATTTTTAACATGGCACACATGGTAGAGACAGAGCGACAATGTTTTGTCAGCTTGAGCTTGAGCTTCAAAAGACTTGAAATTCCATTGCAGTTTGATTTGGATTGTTCATCAAGCTCAGTGAACGTTGTTCTGCAGCCTAATGCAAAGGATAACATTACGCCAAATCTTGCACATGTCGAATTATGTTCTAGCTGAAATATTAGTTCGCTTAGTAGGAACATATAACTTATGTTATTCATTTGAAAGATGTTCCAAGAGTTAATTGGGTCATATATATGGCAAGTTTATGATCAATTAGCATAAATAACTGATACTCTACCTTATGATCATCCTGTTGATTGGCGCCACTAACTGCCAATAAGATGGTCCCAGTGTCTGTCTGAGTGCTGAAAGACAGGCTGATCTCCGTGGCCACAGCCAATGAGAGACCCGACAGCTCCATATACCCGGGCTTGGAGAAACTGACCGTGTAGATGTTCTAAACAAAAGAGGGGAGAATAGAGGAGAAGGAAAAAAAATCGTACAAAATGTAATCAAAAACATTGATAAAACCATTGAATCGTAAATTAATTTATTTCAGAGATGGGTAGTTACTTGTACTCATTTGTGTTCCCGTAATTGCCTGAGTATTGACTTTGGCATAGAAAAGGGTTTGAGGTGGTTGACCTCTGAGAGAAAAAAACACAGGGCAAGGACGCACACACAAGGCTACGTGTACACACAGAGCTGATGACACAACACGGTATGCACACACATAAAGGGAAAACAACTTGTCTTTGTAGGATTTTGTATCGAGTGTGTGCGTGTGTGTGTGTGTGTTTGTGTGTGTGCATGCCAACAAGGCCCTGGATAGCCTCTGTGGATGAGGAATAATTATCCTTCTGCTTCTTGGTTTGGTTTGGAAATGTTTCGGACAAGGACAGTTCCATTCTTCAAATGCTGTCTGACGGATGCATGAATCCCAGCAGAATTCAGGAGTACTTAGGTGTCTATGAGAGTGCATGACTCTCGAAGACACCGACTGGAAAGATCATCGGGCAGCCCTGATAATATGAAACATATTTACGACTTCAAATCGGCACGGCCTCGATCAAATCCCTTAGCGTGAGGAGCTCTGGAATATGATCCCAGAACGCTGAGGGCACATCGGCAATGAAAAATGATCTTAAAAAGTGACACGGAAGAACCTAAATGTTATACTCTAAAATCCATACATCCAATATCACTCAAAATGTTTTTTTATGTCTGTTATATTAAATCTTAAAAGCTAAATAAAATCTCCAGGAATATGTTTCTCATTTCCGGCTGACCTTGAAGTCTGTTCCCAGCATGACCATGAAAAAACAATCTGTGAGACTTTGTGAACATTTTTGGAAAACGGGGACACTGCTTCCATTCAGAGCATGTTCAAATCAAACATGCCATTCATTCCCAGCAAGGTGGAATGCAACACACATGTACACCTAAACTTGGCAAAACCGTCTACAGAAGCTGCACTTTCACAACCACCTTCTCGATCGTGTTTCTTTCACTACACATTGGAGTTCTTTATTGTGCTTGTGCAGTACATTTAGAGGAACGCCAGTGATCAGTAAAGGCAGTGGTGTAAGTGAATATAATGTAGGATATAATGTGGTCATGTAAGATCCGTTCCAAATACTCCACAGATGGTCAAGGGGAATTCTCCGGCAATGGGTGCCCATCCAGACTATGGTCTGAGGACGGTGGTGGGGGTGGGGGCGCTCTCACCTCTACGCTGCAGCCCTTGGTGACTCCCGTGTAATCCAGGCTGCCCAGCAGATTATACGGCGTCCTAGAGATCTCAATGTCCCGCAGGCACCCAGCGTAGCGCTGCGTCGTCACCTCAGACCTGCACACACACACACACACACACACACACACACACACACACACACACACACACACACACACACACACACACACACACACACACACACAGGGAAATGGTGTTACTTCAAAAGGTTGTTTAGCCAACACACACACACACACACACACACACACACACACACACACACACAGTAACACACATACACAGGGAAAAGGTGTTACTTCAAAGGTCATTTAGCCAACACACACACACACACACACACACACACACACACACACACACACACACACACACACACACACACAGGGAAATGGTGTAACTTCAAAAGGCTGTTTAGCCAACACACACACACACACATACGCACACACAGTGGGTTGTGTTCAATGTGAAATAACTCAGCATCAATGCACAAAAGTCGCAAAAGGCAGCCACAAAATGGCAGATAGCCACAGAGAAGATGAAGACACAACGCCATGTACAGCCTGAGCCGGCTCTGGCCCTCCATTTGAAATAGCAAGAAGAACACAGACACACACCAACACACACCAAAACACACAAACCACCAGCTTAGGTGTTGAGTGGCTTGCCTCGGGCAGAGGTACAGCGCAGCCAAAGTATTGGCATAAATTATAATCTCACGTATCGACCGTTAAAGTTAACATTTTTATTTGGATTTCATGATGTAGTAGAGACACAAAAATAATGGTAACATTGCAGTATGTGCTCGTGCACACACATACACATAATAAGAGTTTGAGCATTTAGCACTCTTGACCAGATGACAGAGTCAAAACGGACTCTACATTATACTTATATAACATAACATAACATATCCTACTTATACATCAGCGATAATACTGTAGTCGATAGAGACGGGCGATGGTAACGTCTGTGGAAAAATAAAAACGCTCCTAGTTAATAGCCTCATTAGCTCGCTAATTAGCCTAGCCGCGGAGCCTTACACGAGAAAATTGGAGAAAAAGACAGTTTCTATCAACGTCTTGACTTTACTGGAATATTAATTGCCATGATAACTCACAGCCTCCTGGGCTGACTGCTTACTGAACTCTGGAAGTTCTTTAAAACAAACATGGTTCTAGAAAGTAGATCATTTGAATTCCTGCATTTGTGATGTGAAGGAAACTAGGGTGTAAATGTGTGTGTGTTTGATCGGGTGTGTGGCTATACGGGTGTGTGTGTGTGTATGTCTGTCTTTGCGTATGCTTGTTATTGTGTGTGTGTGTATGCGTGTGTGTGTGTGTGTGTGTGTGTCTGTGTCTGTGTCTGTGTGTGTGTATACCTGTAGTTTCCTAGAGTGGGCAGCCCTCCAAAGTAGATCTTCTGTTTTTCTTTGAGGTTGAGGCCAGTGGCGGACCCCTGTGATGTAGCCGCCATCTTCTCCTCTTTGCTGCTGTCGATGTCCACTATGGTGACCGTGGCTGTGTACAGAGATGCATACACTCAGACATCTGGAAACGTGTCAATCAATCGCCAAACCTAACCTCATATTACCTAACCTAACACAAAACTAATTCTAACTCAAGCTAACCAAGGGGTTCCCAAAACGTAGGACCCACCAAATATTATGTGCAGTAAAATAGGAAAAACGTTCTCAAAAAAACAGATCTTTAGCATATCGCCATTGCTCATCAATACAGTTTTCCCCTTTTCGGTCTACAAACCAGTTAATGATGAAATGAAACAGACAAGAAATGCATGCCTGGGCTGATATATGACTAAAGTAAAACAAAACTAAGCTAAGCTAAAATAAGCTAGGCTAAGATATCATTAGCTAAGCTAAGCTAAAATACAATAGAATAAGCTAGGTTAAAATAAGCTAAGCTACATTCACCTAAAGGTAAACTAATCTAAGTTAGCGGTATGTCTGAAGTTATTGGCTCGTGGTGCGTACCTTGCTTCTTGGTGCGAGTCATGGTGAGGGACTTCCAGCGGCCGTCGTTATGGCGGCTGGCGGATGTGGCAGTGCCCATCCCGGAGCCCAGGTCAAAGGTCACCTTGACCTTGCCCTCTGACAACTCCAGGGTCATGAAGTCCTTCTAGAGAATGTAAATAAATAGAATCGAGAGAGAAAGAGAGAGAGAGATACAGTGAGAGAAAGAGAGAGAGAGAATAGCTTGATATCTGTTCTCAACATCGTGTTCTCAACACAATTCGACACTACACGACAACAATACAATACGATAACATATAACAATTCCAACAAAGCCAAGTCATTCCCTATTACGTTTAATTCATCTATCTACATTTTATTGTATTAAAAATGTTGGAATTGAATTGTGGTGTGAATATGTGTGTGTGTATGTGTGTTTGTGTGAGTGTGTGTGTGTGAGCATGTATGTGGCCTCGCAGAAGCATACCAGGTCGTCGGTGGCCAGGTACATGAGCAAGGCGTCGGAAGAGAAGGTGCGGAACTTGAAGGTCACCGTGGAGACGTTGGGGTTCCACCTGATCGGCCGGCCCACCCCAGAATAGCCCTCCCCGTCCAGCTGCACCGTGCCCTCACCCTCTGATGGCTGGGGGCTGAGAGAGAGAGAGAGAGAGAGAGAGAGAGAGAGAGAGAGAGAGAGAGAGAGAGAATTCATACAATTTGCACAGAACTGCACAATACAACATTATCCGTATTTATATTCTTTTTTTTTATATTTTACTTCTTCAAACAGGTAGGTAAGATTGAAGAACTATGATTTGAGTATAATTTGTTGGAAATGCCGTAGCCAGGGGGTGGTTACTTGACCTTCAACAGCAATGGTCAGATAATTATATGCTCTTGCCAAATATCCCTCATTACTTGAAATAGATCTGGTTATTCACTTAAAAACTTTAATAGAACTTTGCTAAGAATTTGTGGAACAAAAACTAAGCAATGTCGCCAGGCAAAAATCCACCTGCAAACACTGAACAGTCGGAGAATAGCCTCATCCGCAGAAGTTAGCAACTTCCGTGAACAACGCAATCGAGGGGGAGAAGCATTCGGTAAACAGCCTACAGAAGGATTTGAGTTCTCACATGGAAACCGTAATTGGACTTATTGAGAAAGAAGGCTGTGTACAGACAAGTTACACCTCGGATAGGGAAAGATACGCTTGCAACAAGACCCAAGGAACATCATGAGAATCACTGGGATTGCTGCCAACAGAGAAAGGGCAAATGCAATCGCCTTTTTGCAAGAAATGTTCCCCATGTAGATTCCACCACTTCCACACCTGGAAGATCCAGATGGAACGTGCATACAGAATATATAGTCCTAAGAGTAATGGCAATGGTCAGACAACCATGATATTCAAAGTATTTAGGTACCAAGATCGCGACGCCATCCTGCAAGGTGCTCACGAGGCAAGGAAGAACCTACCTATACAAGATGCCGGGAGGACCATTGGGTTTAATATGGACTACAGCGCACACACCAACGAGAGGAGAAAGGCTTATGGCGAGGTGATGAAGGAATGACACGAGAGAGGCTATCTTCATCTACCCGGCTTCCCTGAAGAAGATGTTCCGGGAGCCAAGGGGGATGGGATGATCTCGGTTATGCTGCTCACGTTAGAGATGAACCCCTTACATTAACATTTAATGATAACATGGTCCGTTTCTGATTATGATTCAACTGTCCATTTGGAGTTCTAACGCCCACGGTTTGAACTCCAAAGTCAAAAGAGTGAAATATCTTTACTTGTTATGTTGCAAAAAGGTGGATGTGGCATTTACTCAGCAATCTCACATATGTGTAGAGGATGTGCCGTGCTATACATAGTAGCAGCATCAGCTAGTGGTAGCTCTAACTCTAAAGGAACGATTATTGTGATTAGAAGGAACTCCGCTATAACTGTAGTGAGGGCGACCATGGAACTTCTTGCAGCAAAGCTGACATTTGTACAACCACATATGGAAAGAAAGTTGCATCTTTTTCAGTGTATGCGTTAGCATTCTTTGATTGCAACTTCTTTCCTGTGCTTACTAATGCTTTTAGCGGGGGATATGAATGCAGTTTGTGACCTCAGCCAGGATAGATCAACCAAATCAAAAGGTTATATACGCCTGTGTGCCAACCCCACAGCCGTGATCTCCACAAATGGACTACATTGTTAACCTTTACCCATCTTACAATATCCTGTCAAGGCTGCGTCTTCATTCTTTCTTGAGAACCATAAGCTCAGCGGGGAAAAACCAGTTTGCTGCACCTATTCAAATTAAGTCCTCTATGCATACTTTCTTGGCCTCCGCAGAAGATGTTCTTATTTGCCTCAGCGACATTGTAACCTCAATAAAGCGAAATGTCCCGGGAAGACGTGCCGTGTATTCCATCACCCGGCAGCGGTAATTCCTCCTGAGAGGGTAGGTGGAGCAAATGCAACATACTCCCTCTTCAACTCACTTGTGAGCGAGCTCATTCTCTGCTAGCATTGCCAGAAAACCAACTGCCAACTGCCAACTGACTGAAATCCCACAGCCGACACTGTTTGGATCTCTGGGAAGTGAGGTCCAAAAACACACCTGCAATTACGGCTTATCGCCATAGGTATCGCCAAAAAACGAAACGGAAATCTTCAAGCTTGCCACTTTAACTTTAAATAAAAAACAATAGTTCACCAAAGAAATCCAAAGAAATTACATCCATCAGCCGTATTTCAGACCAATCAGAACATCTCTTCCCTGATTGGTTCAGGGAATCCATCTGGCCTGTCACTGACATGTGCGCACACAGTGTACTCATAGCTCCACCACAGGGAGCTATGAGTATCTCTTACACAGGGGTGTAAGAGATATGGGACAATGTCCTAACCCTGCTGGGTGTTTTAAACAGACATATTTGTTTTTAACACTTGTGGTTCTACTGTAACCTAGACTGAAAAGGATGTGCCATCTGATTCAGTCTGAGTCTCCTAGCAATGTCTGAACGTTGAAGAAGAGACCCAATGGGATTGGTGGGGGACGAGGGGCGGTGGTGGTTACCTAACGGTGCAGCCCTTGCAGTCTCCCTGGCGGTCCCTGTAGTTCCACAGGCCGATGGGCTTGCTGTCCAGGAACGTCTCCCCCATGCAGCCTGTGAAGGTGGTGGTCCTCACCGCATCCGCTTTCTAGAGAGAGAGAGGGAGAGAGGGAGAGAGAGAGAGAGAGAGAGAGAGAGAGAGAGAGAGAGAGAGAGAGAGAGAGAGAGAGAGAGAGAGAGAGAGAGAGAGAGGCGATATTCAACAAAAGTTAAAGTGTGAAGGTGTATGAGACAGAGAGACAGACAAAAAGACAGACAGACTACCTTGACAGTTCCCAAGATGCCCCCGACGAACAGGTAGGCGTTCTGGTCCACGTCCAGGATGGTGAAGGCCGTGGGAGAGTTGGCGCTGGCAGGTGTGGGCATTTGGCCGGCCATGGCTCCCTCCAACGGATACACCGAGATGGTGCCGTTCAAGCCATTGCTGTTGAGAGAGAGAGAGAGAGAGAGAGAGAGAGAGAGAGAGAGAGAGAGAGAGAGAGAGAGAGAGAGAGAGAGAGAGAGAGAGAGAGAGAGAGAGAGAGAGAGAGAGAGAGAGAGAGCGAGAGAGAGAGATTTGAAAATGATAAGTGTATTGTATAAATGTATAAAGGCAAAGTGAACCACGCAAGGTAACGACCACCCTCTCAGAAATGTTAGGGTGGGGTGAGGAGTCCAGAAATGGAACCAGCAACCCTCTAGTTCCAACACAACTTGATAATCCCTATGGCCCTATGTTGGTCGTATGTTGGTATGATGAACAGCTTTCCATAGCCTGCTGTGGGAGTAGCCGCAACGCCAGGTTTTACAGGATAATCACAATGATTCTGTGTGTGTTCACAGAAAATAGTAGAGGTTATTTGCATTTTCTATGCAATGGCAATGGAAGCTGGGGAGCAATCTCCCGGGGACCTCCCGCCCAAAACACAAACAGAAATGTAATAATACTAATAATACTAATGATAATTAAAATAGGTTTGTTACTGCTGAGGTGGAAACTCTCCTGGAGTTGAGGGGAATGTCTGGTCAGTGAATAATATGTGGACTGTTTATGCATTGTCACACATAAACAGCACAGAAAATAATAATTTGGATAAGATGTCATTAAATGGTGTGGGATGTAGTATGCCATGTGGGCGGCTGATTTCCCAAGTAAAGCCGGCTACCAGCGGCCGAGCAAAGTGCTGGATCAATTGGAGCGCGGCCGCCTCCATTTATTTGCCGACCAGTGTGTGTGACAACAGTGCACGAATGCAGAACTCAAACCATTAGGGTGTCTCAATTATATGCAATGACACAAAACGGGGAGAGGTTTCAAGAGTTCCCAGAGTGTATTCAACATGAGCATAATGGTCTCCGGGACTGTAATGGTATAATGTTATGTAGATTTCGCCCCTAGTTACTGTAGCAGGCCAATTATCACGTGGGCGTTGATTTAAGTTGTAGGTGCCGTTGTATGGCTGCCTCTACCTGTGAGCATGTGTCCATTTGAACAAAACCATGCTAGATTTGCACACAGGTCATGCATTAAACCAGCTTGTGTTTTTGTATCTTAATGTGAATGCATTTGCATGAATGGGCTATCTTATATGATCAAATGTAACACAATCTTTTATTGTATGTTACTCTACTTGTCCCACATAAAAAAACGATTGAAAGCCATTCAATACTTTTAATGAGTCATTCAATAGCAAAACCTTTCTCTTCAGGAGAAGTCTCACGTGGTCAGACTTGCTCTGAGGGATTGTGTTTGGAGTGTGTGTGTGTGTGTGTGTGTGTGTGTGTGTGTGTGTGTGTGTGTGCATGTGGTCCTCTTACCGAGAGGCCTCGATCCGGTGCCATTTCCCATCGTAGATGGAGAGGTGGGGGTACTCCACCCTCCCCACACCCGAGCCCACGTCCCAGAGGAAGCTCACCTTGCCCTTGCGCATCTCCAGGGCCAGGAAGTCAACCTGGATCCGTAGGACCGAGGAGGGAGGGGGGGCGACGAAGGGAGACAGGGAGAGGAAAACAGATGGAAGTAAAAAATTAAGACATAGAAAACACAAAAAGTACGGTAAGGCTATACAAATATATAAACACAAATGTACCAATTTTTTTACAAACATAATAGTTGAATGACTCCCGCTTCCCCCCGGTGTCCGGTTGGATTCAAATCCCATCGGTTTGAATCCTATTTGATTTATATGTCATTTGATTTAAACCTAATGAGGGCTGCAAAACACTGGCCTTAAATCTGCAGTTACAATTCTGCATCATCAAGAGAAAAGTAATGATAAATGGCCGAGTTCAATGACTCAGTCTTTTAAATTGTAACCAGTGTGATTCCAGTTAATACCTGCTATCCACTGAGGGACATAAAGAGCAGTACGAGTTGTTATGTTATCAGTGTATCTAATTTCAAGGACTCATCTTTCCCTCCCTAATTCTCTCTTTAAAGTAAATTCCCACAATATTTTTGCTGCATTTTGATGAATGGCCTTATTACTTATGTATGAGGCCAACATTTATACACACACACACACACACTCACAAACACAGACAAACACACACACATACACAAATATATATAATTATAATTCATACAGTTCAATGCACTACTGAACAGCATTTCCGAGAGTTTTATATTAAGATACAGGACACACAATAAAGTTGCACTCATTCTCTCCACAACTTGGAAAATATTAATTATCACAGATCACAAATCAAAGGGCAATATTATAGATTATGCACTAGGAACACATTTTTGAAAATCACAAATTATATGAACCACACACACATACACACACAATCATACAAACACACACACACACACACACACACACCCTCTCAGATGGAGCAAGACATTAATTTCTCAGGGGAAATCAGAACAAGGCAGAAAGCAGCATAAAGTCGCTGTTAATTGCTCTCGCTAGCTGGGACATAAACACTAAACACACACACACACACACACACACACACACACACACACACACACACACACACACACACACCTGCAGGGTTTGTCACTAGTAAATTAATCTGTGATGTGTTTAGCATGATGCCTAGTAATAAGTATATGTGATTGTGTATGTGTGTGTGTCCCTGCATTTGTGCGTGGTTGTGTGAGAAACTGTGCTTGTGCATCTGAATCTGTACTGTTTTGAGCCTAGGCATTTTATGATGATAAGTATGATAAATGGTACACTTCTACACCATCCTCAACATCATGAAATGTGATTAATGGGCAATATTTAACGAATGATAAAGTGTAAATATGCAGTGCAAAAAGTAAAACTTGAGCCAGCATATTTTCCAAGCAATATGACTTTGTGGCCATAAAAAAAAGCTAAAATGTAAGCACTGACTCTCCCCAGAGTCTGGCCTACACAGAGTCTGGCCTACACAGAGTCTGGCCTACACAGAGTCTGGCCTACACAGAGTCTGGCCTACACAGAGTCTGGCCTACACAGAGCTGTACAGACTAGGGGTGTAACGGTTCCCGTCCGAAGAACGCACCGTACGGGCTGATGACGTGCACGGTTTGGTAGGCCAAAAGGGTCAAACTTCATGTGAACATTCTTTAACAATCGTCAGTATTCATTTTATTAGGTAAATGAATATTGCTTATTGGTAAAACATCCACACTGAACATCAAGACGAATAGATGTAGACCTACAATAACACATTCAATTCACCTTGAACACCTTAATCATCTAAGTGAAAATAACGTTTAGCCTACAGCTTATTACTGATGAACATGAATTAAGCACCCGATATAGCCTCCACATAGTGTATGTGTATAGTGGATAGTATTATGACAGCAAAAATGCTGTATTTTAGATTGATTTATATCAATGCACATCTAAAATGACATGCACGGTTCGCTGCGCACACGTACTGATCAAAATACGGTACGGCAGAGGAGGCACTGCCATATAATTATCATAAACATTGATACTTTATAATACTTTATTTTATACACAGCAAGTAACAATGATTGTGACTCTTGATGACTATCGATTACGTCGTCAGTGACTGTGACACCGACGACGAGTATGGCGGTGGGGAGAGAGCGAGCAGTAGATCCACCATTGCATTTATGACTGTTTGCAAACATTGCTTGATGTGCATTACTTTTACTGGCGGGAGCACGTCAAACATGTCAAGCCATTTACAGCGACACCATTTAACTCTAACCAGAGCGAGGGGAGCGAAGACGGCGGAGAGACTAAACCTTAACAACAAGTCTGGTCAAGTCGAGCACATTTAATTTGTATAGCACTTCATCCCAGTTAGTCTCAAAGGTCTTCACAGGCCATATGTGTATGACACTCCCCCAACCCTAGCCAAAGTGTGAGAAAAAAACTCCCTTAATTAACAAGGAAGAAACCTTGAAGGAACGCAGAGTGGGGGATCCCTCCTTCCAGTGATGGCTAGGAGTGCAATGGGCGCCATAATTGACATACATTGTCGTATTACAAGCAAACATTTTAAGAACAATAAAAAAAAATGTATATATATAATTGTATCGTACATGCTGATGTGTTGGCTGGTGAGCAAGCTGGTAGCCGTCAGGTGGGGTGGGCAACAACTAACTAACTCTCCCTACCGCTTTCAGCCAACGTTTTTCACCCAATTTAGCTCAATACACGGACACCACTAAAGGCGCGGGCGTGTTTATAGCTCAGAGTTTACAGCCATATTCCGCAGTTGAAGAGGTTGGCTTTAAATACAAGGTTCATATTATTGCACTTTATATTGGTTGATTTCGTGTTTATTTTTTGTTGAAATATTTTCATTTAAAGGTCAAATAAAAAAATATATAGCACTGAAGCGAACCGAATACCGGGACCGAAGACCGTTGAACAAACTCACCTGAACCTTTATACCCCTAATATTTGTCTATGCCGCTAATAGAAACGTAAAGGAAAATGGCAGGATATGAGGTCACTGGTGTGAGCCATACGTACGTATTTGGCGGAGCCCAGGTAGAACAGAAGGTTGTCCGCGGTGGTGGTCTTGACGTGGAGGACGATGGTGTTGTACCTCCCCTTCCGAATGTCGGGCCGGTAACTACGGAGACAGTCGCCGCCCGACGACACAGACACTTTGATCTGAGGAGGGACACGCAGAATGAAAAGGAGAAAAGACTGACATATTCGATTGCACATGGATCCCTGGCAAATAGTGATTGTAATCCAATCCTATCCAATCGAATGTAATCCAACCTCATCCAATCCAATATTGTAATCTACTCTCATTTACTCTATCTACCCTCATCTACACTCAACTACACTAATCTATTCTAATATACCACCATCTACCCTCGTCAACTCTAATCTAATTGAATATACTTTAGTCTTATCTAATATACTCTGCTCTACTCTGTCTTTGTTATCTGTAATATAAACGGTACATTTCCCTTCAAGTTGATTAATTACACACGATTGATTACACTTTCAGTGAGAAGTTCAGGGTTCCATGTCAGCAGTATGGATGATCAATGATTGTGTTTCCATCGATTTACCGAATTGGCCTGCTTCCTAGCCTGGTTGATCAGCTCCTTTATTTGAGAGATGTTCCGCCTCAAATTGTCTTGCAGCCTCTTGATGGGCTGCAGTTTCTCCAACAGCCTATCCGCTTCGTCTTCCAGATCCTTGACTTTGGCCCCTGCAGCATGAACTGAGGCAAGAGAGGACAACAATCAATGGGGCATCTCTGTGTTTGGCAACTGCTAGCTAAAACGTAACAGCGCAGAATGAAAATGAAGCCAAATCGTCAAAGCACGAGAGACATAGAGTGGGGAAGAGATAGACCAAGAGCAAAGAAGTAATGCTGAGGGGGGGGGGGGGGGGGGGGGGGGGGGGGGCTCAAGGAGTAGCAATAGAAAAAATCTAGCTAATAGCAGCTAAAGTCAGATGTACTATTAGTGTAGCTTACTATTCCAATAGGAGAATTAGCCTCTTGTATAGCATTTACAATGAAGGAATGACAGAAAGAAAGAAAGAAAGAAAGAAAGAAAGAAAGAAAGAAAGAAAGAAAGAAAGAAAGAAAGAAAGAAAGAAAGAAAGAAAGAAAGAAAGAAAGAAAGAAAGAAAGAAAGACTTTGTAGAGCTACCATGCGCTGGCAAAGGAGTGAGGCGTGTAAATATAAGCGAGTAGGCACTAGAGTACAGACGGCGATGATAGCACTAATGAAATTAACGGTGCACCAATTTGTGTTTTTAGATGGAAATACCCCCAAAACAAGTTACAGCACCATAACATTTTTTAATAGGACATCGTTTAGATATTCAATTTTACATTTTACATTTGTAATTAACATTGCCAAACGTGAATTGACAATGTCATTCCGTTTCTCAGTATTGAATACCACTCATTAGTTAAATAACTTGTGTAGTTCTCATTTTGACATTATATGGATGTATTGGTGCACCGCTTGCAACAAGAGTAAACAATTAGAGACTTGTATAATTGAAAAATACATACTGATTGCTGTAAGGGGGGAGGGGGGGAGATAAAATAAATAAAAAAGAGAGACAAAAGCAAAACATCAGGTTTTTCATCAAATCAAATTATTTCCAATCAATTTATGCTAGTTAGTTGATCACTTGATCGGCGTTTTCTTTCAGCAGCAAAGACAGGATGATGGAAGGAAAAGTCAACTACTCTACTCAAATTAACAAGCAACATAAATACACATGAAGGATAATGTTTACTTTTAATTTAATTAATTTGAAAGCATGCCCACATATCATCTTGCTCCAACTCCAGAATATAGCAAAATATAAATAATTATATTTGTATAGATGAGCTGTTTTTTTTATTTCATTTACAATCATCACACCACTTTTATCTTACCAAACTTAACTTTTATATTAACTTTTAATTTAATGGAACAGTTCACTATTTTGGACCCATGGTAGAATATACTGAGACATGTACTGTATCAATATGCCCTGAATTTCCAGATAAAAAATATCTTAAACGCTCTACTTGACTTCATTCTAGCCCAGGTAAATTGCTGCAGTAAGAAGCCTACAAACTCAATACTGAAGCAATTAAATAATGGCGTCTAATCTCTAGAATCATACTAGACAATCTGTTATAGGCCCTTGGGTCCAAACTATTCTCAGTAACATTGGGAGCACCTTTAAATTTGAGTTGAGGAATGCCTTCAGTTGACTTCCCTAAAGCTTTCTAGCAAGCTAATGGGAAAATAACTTTATCTCCCACAATGCATTGCAAAATAGCCTTACTGTTTTTCTCCGGGTCCTGGATCATGTGATTGGCTGCCCTGACGGTGTCCTCGAGTTCACTGTAGTTCTTCTGGAGGCCGCGGAGTCGCAGGTTCAAATCCCCCAGGCGCTCCAGAACATCGATGGCAGTGGCATTTGCATCTGCTGCCACGGCCTTGGAGGCTGCTAGCTTAGCTGCTGTGTCTGGAGGTTGTATTGAGGCAGGAGCACACACACACACACACCAATAAAAAAAATAAAATAAAGAAGTGTCTTTCTCTATATGACTGTCGCTACACTATGTGTATAGGTATATGCTGCGTGGGCTGTGTGTGTACGTGTACATGTATGACTGTGTGTGTGTGTGTGTGTATGTGTGCGTGCGTGTGTGTGCGTGTGTGTGTGTGTGTGTGTGTGTGTGTGTGTGTGTGTGTGTGTGTGTGTGTGTGTGTGTGTGTGTGTGTGTGTCTGAGTGCTGACAAGCACCTGACTTCTCTGAAACTACCTGTTCTGATATTGATCAGTTTGTACTGTTAGTTTAGATCTCTCAATCTGTCTCTCTATCTCTGTGTCTCTGTCTCTGTCTCTGTCTCTGTCTCTGTCTCTCTGTCTCTCTCTCTCTCTCTCTCTGGGACACACAGTGTGTTATGCTCACCGCTGGGTATGGCGTTAAGGGTTGCCATGGTTTCGTTGACAGCCTTCAGCAGGTCTTTGTTTTTGTCTCTGGCAACTTTCACCCTGCCCTTCAGATTGGCCACACTTGCTGCATTATCTGCGCACACACACACACAGAAAAGCCACAGATGACTAATGAAAGTAAACGTTTAAGCCTGGTGTCCATCCTCCTCACTCGATCGAGGTGCGTAATGACCTACAACGATAGATCAACAGCCGTTGCAAGTGAGAGAGAGAGAGAGAGAGAGAGGAGAAGAAGAGAGGGATGCACAAACAGAGCAGTACATTCTATCTTATTATAGCTTCATAGTTTGTATAGATAAGGCGATGGGCAGGCAGATGGGTAGAGAGAAAGATATTCTGACAGACTGACGGACGGTTTAAGACAGACGGGCAGTCAGACAGACTGACACATAGACAGGGAGACGGACAGCTAGACGGACAGACCTTTGACGTTGTCCTCTAGTTGCTTTGCTTGGTTCAACAGTCGGTAGCTCTTCTGCAGGGAGTCTTTGGCTTTGTCCTTTACTGGGATGTCAGGACCAGAGGCCTACACACACACACACAGACACAATGTGTATTAATAATACTACAAACACAACATTGTGTAATAAGACACAGATGCATGCGGAGACACATGATCCTTTGTACAAAGAGAGGAATTTGATAACGAATTTCTCCTTGTGCCCCAAAATACATTAAAAAAAACATACACACAACATATATAAAAAAACACTTCAAAGTGAGGCTGAAAAAGGAAGGCTGCAGAAGAGGTTGGCGTAACATTTAGCTCATAGGTGCCCCATTCACAGCAGGACATAATGAACATACTACCTTACAAGCCCTGGGGAGGGCACACACACACACACACACACACACACACACACAAAATAGTAGGAGGAAAAAGGAGAGAAGGAATGATTGGAAGAGAGGAAAAGAGGTGAAAGAAAGCGGATCTTGCAGAAAGAATGGAGAACAAGGATGACGAGAAATGAAGAACGCGAGATAGAGGGAAAGTGATCAACTATTCACCGATAGGGTGGCATAAGAGAAGAGAAATGAGTGGAGAAGTGCGTGTGTGTTTGAGAAAGAGAGAGAGAGAGAGAGAGAGAGAGAGAGAGAGAGAGAGAGAGAGAGAGAGAGGCGAGAGCAAGAGGAGGAAAAGAGAGAGACGCGACACTGCTTTTATCTTCCCACCGTGACTAATGGCGTGGCCTGGGCGCTTACGCTGCAGCAGTGGCAGGCACACGCGCGTGCACACGCTCGCGCGCAGGGGACTACCTGCTCATGCATGTGACATTTCTCATTCCTCTCTCCTGCCGTCACACACACAGCGTGTACGTGTATAACCCTGCTCGGGTGATTGAGAAGATCAAATGGATGTGCTAGTGTTCAATGATGATGATGATGATGATGATGATGATGATGATGACATATCTGTGTATATGTAATTGCAGGTAGGTGTGTGTGTGCACCTGTGTATGTGTGTCTGTGTGTGTATGCACTTTATGGGTGTGTACTTTGTGCATGCAAATGCATTATTGTGTGTGTGTGTGTGTGTGTTTGTGTATATGTGTGTGTGTCTGTTTGTGTGTGTCTGTGTGTGTGTGTGTCTGTGTGTGTGTGTCTGTGTGTGTGTGTTTCTTCTCACCAGCATCAGAGCCTCTGCTGCACTCTGCTTGGCTGCCTTGGCCTCTCTCTCGGCCGCGTCCACGTTGGCCTTAATGTTGCTGTATGCCTTGAAAGCAGCCGTGGCATTGAAGGAGAGATTCTTAGCCTCCGCCAAAATACTGAGAGGCAGGGGATAATATAACAGGTACAGAGGACAGGGAGCAGAAAGGACAGGGAGATGGAGGGAGGAGGTGAGGAGTGATAGGAACGGGAAAGAAGACAAGGAAGATATATTAAATAACAGTAGATCAAATGACTGTGTATGTCGATTTTAATAATAATAACAATAATGATAGTAATAATAATGATAATATAATACCCATAATAATAATAATAATAATAACGAATGATTAAAAACAAATTATTATTATTATGATGATGATAAAAAAGGGTTGGATGTATTTTGGTAGTTGCTGTGTTATCTCATGTATTTACTTGTATCTAGTGAGTTTGAAACGTTTTAACACTTTAAGTACCCGTCGAGGATGGTCGCTGATTCGTTCAGCTGCTGGGCGTGTCTCTCCGCACTGCCCACGTGATCGGCCAGATCCCCATCACTCAAGCCGTCGGTCAGGCGACCCACCTTCGTCTCCAGGCGGTCATTGAGAGGACCAAGCTCTCTCTCCATCTCCTCTAGATCCTGCAGGCACACACATGCAAGCACACACACACACACACAAGCATACATACTCACACACACACACAGTCACACACACGCACACACACACGCACACACACACACACTCATCCATGAACATACACACACAGAAATCAGCCAATGTGATGTAATGTGGGGAATGATTTAGTTTGGTTGGCTTTTAATAAAACAAATGTGCCACATATTTGATGATAAGATACCTGCTGGCTGCAGAACAGTAAGACATTCAGTTGTGAGGATTACTTTCAAAATATCCACATTGACTTTAAAAAACCAGGTGGCCAGTTTAGCAGCAGCTGGCAAGGCGATGGTTTTGGAAGGAGCACGAAGGCAGCCCTTATCTGAGCCTCCCCAGCTGGAGCTGTACGTTGGAGGCTTCTCCCCCGGCAGAAGGCCGCCATACATCCACAACGGCTGCACTGTTGTTGTGGTCGTTTTGTTACATTGGTGCGTGTGGGAGAGGCGTGGCGCCACGCACCTCGATCTCCCCGTTGATGCGGTCAGAGAGCTGGTTGGCCTCGCCCAGCAGCCGCTCGCCGTCCCCCAGAAGCCCCTGTGCCGCCTGCCTCACGCCACTCACCGCCGCCCGCTTCCTCTGCAACACACACACACACACACACAAACATAACAGGGCTGGTGTACGCATGTATGTGTGTGTGTCTGTATGTATGTCTGGCTGTGTGTGTGTGTGTGTTTGTGTCTGTGTTGTATGTGAGGGTGTGTGTGTGTCGGTGTGTGTGTGTGTTTGTCAATGTGTGTGTGTGTTTGTGTTTGTATGTGTGCCAGGCTGTATGTGTGTGTGTGTGTGTGTGGGTTGTGTGTGATGGTTTGTGTGTGTGTGGATGTGTGTGTGTGTGTGTGTTTGAGTATGTGTTTGTATGTGTGCCAGGCTGTATGTGTGTGTATGTTGTGTTTAAAAGAGTGTGTGTGTATTATGCTGTTTGTGTGTGCCAGGCTGTGTGTATGTTATTGTGCATGTATGCCTTAGTGTGTGTATTTGTGTGTGTGTATGTGTGTCTGTGCCTGTGTCTGTTTGCATGCCTTGGGAATAGAATAGGTCCATTCACGTTTCTTTCCCAAAAAAAGAAAAATAAGGGGCCCTTTCAAAATTGCATACGAGGAACATATTCATTGTAAAAAAAAAGTACTATATTACAAATGTCAGAGAATATGGAACGTGAAATGCATGCATGCTAGAATTCAATTTGACTCCAAGGCTTTTGTGTGCTGAGGGCGAGTGCTGCTGAACTGAGAGAGAGCAACCAAGGGCAAGAGAGATAGGTAATAATAAAAACAACATTAAGTTAGAGGGGAATAAATACAGAAAAAGCTAATTGTAAAGAATATGTTATGGTATGTATCCTTGAACCTTCTCATTCATTCAGTTTGGCGCTGAGGTTGTGGAAAAGGCCACATTATTCAAGGGACTTCTGCACTTGAAAATAATAAAAACTAAAACTAAAACGGCAACACATATTTTTACAATAACAACTGAAATAAACGGTTTGATATTTGGACCAATAGCAGACATGGAGCAAAACTACCTGGTGTCTTTTTTTCTTTTTCTTTATTTGGTGCCATTTATAAGAACACCATAACAGAGCCTTGAGCACTGTTCCCTAACCCCTCTGAAACACCAATTCATATATGTCCATGTGTGTGTGTGCATGTGTGTGTGTGTGCGTGCACGTGTCTTCACACGCAGAAACAGTGTGCACACAGAACAAGAGTACCTCCAGGGCTGTGAGGTTGGCCTGGTTTTGTGCAGCCAGTCTCCCAGACTCCCTGCTCTTGCTCTGGGCAGCGTCCAGCAACTCCTGGGCCTCCTCCAGTTTCCCCCCGTGGTCCAACAGCTTTCCTGATACCTGCAGGGGAGGGCAAAGCAAACCAGAGAATAATATGCATGTGAGCCACGGTTCCCCTATGCAACTTGACTTCACTTAAATAAACCACCGTGTTCCATGAAATCACTTCACTTTAATAACGTAGATGGGCTTAGAATCACAGCGGGCATAATGTGTTAATACAATGGTAAATTGACCGCATTGAAGTGGTGCCTTGCTCGAAGACACCTCAACTTTTTAGTGGGACTGAATTAAATGAGTTGCCGTCCAGTTGCCACCCGACGATGTGCACACACACACACACACACGCGCGCAAACGCACACACGCACGTGCCAGTGCACACACTCACACACACACAAAAGCTTATGTACGTGTACACACACACACACACACACATCACTTTTCTATATTGCATCCATGGTAGTAGACGGGGCCCTACCTCTGCTTTGAGGTCCTCGGTGGCCTGGTGGGGGTCTCCGAACAGCCTCTTGACTTTCTGGTACAGCTCCTCGGCCAGACTGGGGAGAGGAGTAGCCCATTCTGCATTTAGCTTAGCACTTAGCCTTTAGACTGGAGTTCTGAGCTTTAACCATTAACCACAAACATTAGCTCCAGCACAATGAAAGTGAGGGGTGAGAATAGAGGGGGAGAGGAGGAGAGGCGAGGAGAGGAGCGGGAAGAAAGAAGAGGTGATGAGAGGAGGGGGAGAGGCGAGGAAAGGAGAGGAGACGATGGGAGGGAAAAGGCAAAGAGAGGTAGGGTGAGGAGAGGAGACAATAGAAGAGGAGAGGGGGGAGAAGGAAAGGTTAGAATGGAGGGATAGAAAGTAAATAAGAAGAGAGGAGAGGCAAGGAATGAAAAGGAGGAAGAGGTGAGGAGAAGAGGAGAGGAGGAGGGGAGAATAGCAGAGAAGAGGGAGGGGACACTAGTTTAGAAGAGCGGAGAGGACGGGGGGAGGAGAGGAGACTGTGCCTTACTAAGAATAATCACTCCAAGGCTGTTGGGATGCTTGGGGCGAAAGAGATGATTCTGTTTTCTATTGACTCCCGGGGCTATGCTAGTTTAGACTTAGAGTTTTAAAACCTTGCAAATATCATCACACTAATGTGTGTGTGTGTGTCTTTGTGTTCAACTGAGTGTGTATGTAGAGGGCCATGTATATTATACAATGCAACAGAGCACTCGATTTGAACAGCAGCAGCCAGGAAATTATAGATAAATCAAGACTTAGTGTGTGTGTGTGTGTGTGTGTGTGTGTGTGTGTGTGTGTGTGCGTGCGCGCGTGCATATGTGTGTGTGTGTGTGTGTGTGTTTGTGTGTCTCTATGAGTGTGTGTATGAGCGTGTGTATATGCCAATATTTTGCTCTTGTGTTAGAAAACCCCCCAGAGGTAAAAATTAAAACTTTGCTGGTACAATTACTGGCGTTGACAAGGTGAAGGTTGAGTCTGAAAGTGTCGTCAAGACCTTGTTGTTGTCGTTGAAACTTTGTTCGTTAAAACACTCTGACATGGCTGTCAAACATTTCTTTTTGCGACACAAACCAGCATGAGGCTTCTCTTCACACGTACCTAGCGAGAGGGCAGTCACTGCTGTACTTTCTGTGACCTCACCGCTCTCTCTGATTATATCTTTCTCTTCATTTCTTTCTTTCCATCCACGCTTTCATTCCATCTTTGACTTTGTTGCAGTCCTTTCTGTCTGTTGCACTTATTCGCTCTCTCTCTCTCTCTCTCTCTCTCGCTCCACCCTAAGGCTACACGTTTTAATTAACTCATCGACCTCGTCAACATTTACCGCTGAAAGAGAAAGAATAGGACAGAGAGAGAAAGAGAGAGAGTGTATAGAATGTGAGGAGGGAAAATGAATTCAAAGAGCGAGCTGAGAAAGCAGATTGCTCATTCCAACAAATGCATTTGGAGAGACACATACAAACACACTCACACACACACACACACATACACACACACATACACATACACAATCACAAACATAGCGAGAGAGAGCTCACACGAGAGAAAGATAGAAAGGGAGGGAGAGAGAGAGAGACAGGAAATATGAAGAGAAAGAGAGCAATTTTGCTTAACCATCAGAGTAATGGCTCGAGGAGATGTAGCAATCAGCAGCCTATTAAATGGAAGCTGTTTATTCGGAATGTCTTTGGTGTCTACACACGGCTGTATACAAAGACGACAACAAAACACTGCATGACACAAACAATTAAAGAGGCGGTTAGACATAAGAATGGCTAAAGAAAAGCAGAGGGGAAAAGAGAATATGTCTTCTATATATTATTATTATTATCATGTTTGCACAGACAGACATGTTTCCATGTCTGTCTGTATTTTTCGCAGAGACTATCTTCCAAATCTCTCGAAACGGCTTGCATGTGGAAGAAAGGTGCAGGAACTGTACGTGTGTGTGTGTGTGTGTGTGTGTGTGTGTGTGTGTGTGTCCACGGTGCTCCCTCCTACCCAAGCTCTTCCACTGCCATGACCTTCTTCCCAGCCAGTTGTCTGGCTTGGAGCTCGGCTAGCATGGCCTGGATCTCCGCCTTCATCTCCTTCAGGCTCTTCTCCGGTGACCCAGCACGCCGTGACAACGTGGCGTTCAGCTCCGCCGCCTTGGCCTGAAGCTCTAGAAGAACACAGACAGACAAACAGGTTGGCAGGGAGACAGACACACAGGCAGACACACAGGCAGACAGACAGGAAAACAGATACATAGACAAACAGGCGGGCAGGAAGACAGACAGGCAGGCCGACAGACAGACAGACAGACAGACAGACAGACAGACAGACAGACAGACAGACAGGCAGACAGGAAGACAGGGAGACAGACACACAGACAAACAGGTGAGCACACAGACATACAAACAGACAGGTAGGCAGGCAGACAGACAGACAGGCCGACAGATAGGCAGAGAGACAGACAGACAGACAGACAGACAGACAGACAGGTAGACAGATAGACCAACCGACAGACAGACATAAAAATAGGAAGGCAGACAGACAGACAGGTAGACAGAAAGGCAAGCAAAAGCCAATTCAAAACCAAATAGGCAAGACATCAAACGCACAAAAGGTGAGTCCTAAAATTAGAAAAAGACGGATGTAAGCAGGTGATCTGACAATTCGTCATACATGGCAGTTGACCACTGAGGATATGGACCAATTTACATTCGAACCCATTCAGCCAGACGGATACAATTGAAAAAAAGCCCCATCCCACTCACTTTCCCTGTGGTTATTTCAAATTGCATGGCTCTGTCATCCAGTCTAGCACGGTAGGGTTGCAGGGAAGAGTACGTCTACGGCCTACCAAGGCATCTTCCTCCATGTCCTCGACCCTCAAGAAGACTACAGGCGGTACGTGCTGCTCAAAGGCTAGACGTGTTGGTTTGGGGCCCACATGATTTACAACCTGGTTTAGCTTCGAAGGCTATCGATGGCAGGCAGCGTTCCATAATATCTTCCAGATTGTAATCAAACCCATACTTAAAGGTATTATCTCCTAATGACCGAAATGTACTCATATCGTCTCGGCACAACACGATCGCCTTATTTCCATACACTGCCTTCCATAATCTTTGGTTAATCACTATTATGTCTAATAACTGTCTAATAATTGAACTAATAATTGACGGAAAGACAAAGCGAGATAAAGAGAGAGATAAAGAGAGAGAGGTAAAGAGAGAGATAAAGAGAGAGCGGTAAAGAGAGAGAGGTAAAGAGAGAGAGGTAAAGAGAGAGCGATAAAGAGAGAGGTAAAGAGAGAGAGATAAAGAGAGAGGTAAAGAGAGAGAGGTAAAGAGAGAGCGATAAAGAGAGAGGTAAAGAGAGAGAGATAAAGAGAGAGGTAAAGAGAGAGAGATAGAGAGAGAGAGAGATAAAGAGAGAGAGAGAGAGGGAGCACCAGGAAGGGAATCAAGTGCTGTTTGAACTCCATTTGATTAAACACACAGACACACACCTCACCAATAGTCCTGAACATTGATCTTGTTCCAGACAAGCTACACATACAAATACACACACACACACACACACACACACACACACACACACACACACACACACACACACACACACACACACAGGTCCTTTATACACAAGTCATTATATCATGCCAATACACTTTCACAGACACACACACTGTCACACACACGCACACAAACACACAAACACACACATGGCCTTTTAACTCGATTCAAAGCCAGGGATTTTGGCAGACTTCGTGCCTTGCCTTGCTTTTATCTAATTAACGGCAGGGAAATCTCAAACCAATCAAAAGCAAACTCCAACACAACGTGTTGCTGGCCGCATTTGAATAACATACACTATGGCACGCACACATACACACACAAAAACACACACACACACATTATCAACCTGATAATACAAATATGAATAGTGTGTGTTTGAGTGTGTGTGTGTGTGTGTGTGTGTGTGTGTATGTGTGAGACTGCTTTTATGTATGAGAACTTACTTGTGTGGTGAGGGACAGTCTCCTCATTTGAAATGTAAAAATGATGTGATTAGAGCAAGACAAAACTAAAACCATCATGCTAATGAACAGCTGTGTGTGTGTGTGTGTGTGTGTGGGTGTGTCTGTGTGTGTGAGAGTGAATGTGTGTGTGTATGTATGTGTGTGTGTGTGTGTGTGTGTGTGTGTGTGTGTGTGTGTGTGTGTGTGTGTGTGTGTGTGTACCAGCTATGTGTGGCAGATCAGCATAATTACAAAGTGGGATTTAAAAGTCAATTAAGCACTTAAAACGTGAATAGAATCATATTATATATTGTAAAACAAACACACACACACAAGAATTTGCTTGATTTTGCATTTACTTGCTTTTGCGTGTGCCTGTTAAGGACCTAGCATCCTTTGTGTGTATACACACAACAAATAAAAAAATTATATGTGAGAGAGAGAGAGAGAGAGAGAGAGAGAGAGAGAGAGAGAGAGAGAGAGAGAGAGAGAGAGAGAGAGAGAGAGAGAGAGAGAGAGAGAGAGAGTTGTGGCCCACTGAATGATTGAGAGTAGCAATTAGAGACTTAATTAGTGGCTATCATGCAATCACACACACATATACACCCATCACCACACGCATGCACACACACATACACACACAAACACACTCGCAATGAGGAAGTCCTAATCAGAGTGTGGTTGGGCAGGGAGCCAGGAGACTACTAGGAGCAGTGTCGAGGAGTGGAGACTCCTGATAGAGAGTCTGTCTAGTCTGTCTCACACAGACTAACTCTCTCTATCCAGAGTGGAGACTCCTGATAGAGAGTCTGTCTAGTCTGTCTCACACAGACTAACTCTCTCTATCCAGAGTGGAGACTCCTGATAGAGAGTCTGTCTAGTCTGTCTCACACAGACTAACTCTCTCTATCCAGAGTGGAGACTCCTGATAGAGAGTCTGTCTAGTCTGTCTCACACAGACTAACTCTCTCTATCCAATGGTACTCATGACTCTCAACGGGGGGACGCACATCATTCAACAGCTCACTCCAAATGTTGTAGAAAAAACATGTCAACTTGATAATTCTCCCAAAATGTAACCTGATAGCTCAGCCGAAACGAACGGCACCCTATAAAACACAGCCGTATCTAAACATTCTATGGTATGCGGCCAAGTATGCTGTTGGACTCCCCCAATGGCGAAGGGCCCTTCTAACCCAAAGACATTCCCCCTCCCGACGAATACCCCCAGCTGACGGGATGGACACATTCCTCAGCAGGGCGCTGCCCTGGAGATATATCCAACGGTCGCAGACATCACCGTGTGCTTCTCCGGTGTTCTCTCGCGGGTGCACATCCTTAAGGTGTGGACCCATCGACAAGAATACAGCGCGCTGTAGAGATAGTACCGAGTATCGGGATTTGACGTTTTTGTACCCTGTATTAGAATTAGAATAAAACTCATATACCGTATTAATAGTTTGACTTGCATTTTTGCTTCTTTTACCGGGTTTCCAGTTTAACTTCATCCTTCCTATTATTTTTAACAACACAAATCAGGACTCAAGTTTTCCATATTCAGACTATATTCGGCTCGTGCGGGAGCAGTGAGGGAGGAGAGGAGGCACCAACGCGAGGACACAGCGAGGCCCCCCGTGGTTACCTGTGGCCCCCAGCAGCGTGTCCTGGATGAACCTCAACAGGTCCTCGGCTCCTTTATGGATCCGGCCTGCGTCGTCCTCCACCTGCTCCCCATCCGCAGAGACCTTGGTGGCCTGTAATCACACACACACACACACAGACACACACAGACACATTCAACACAGACACACACACAAACAGGCACGCACACACACACACACACACACATACAAACAAACAAGAGGCAAACAGGTTTGTAAGAATAGGGCGATTCAACATATAATCCCTTCCAGGAATATGTAATTATTAACACAAACACCAACCCACACACACCCACACACACACTGTCCATTAATAGATAAAGAAATGTTGAATGAGTGACAATGCTATTGGCTCCTGATTGGTGCATAATAAGTAGGGATGCGTAGGAGGAGTACAACGATAAACTCTTTGGAGACAAGGATGGATGGACCGCCGTGTGTGTGAGTGGAGGACAGTACAGTTCACTCTGCGCGCCACGCGATCAATATGATTGAGTGTGAGTGTGAGTGGCGCCTCAGTAATTGTGTACCGCCGCTGCTGTACACAAAACAAAGAGTCAAGAGGGAGAAGGACAGTCAATTGAAATCTTGGGTGGAAGAAAAATAACCAGA
This sequence comes from Lota lota, assembly GCA_026745465.1. Lineage (NCBI taxonomy): Eukaryota > Metazoa > Chordata > Actinopteri > Gadiformes > Lotidae > Lota > Lota lota. The sequence continues at coordinate 2,933,517 of JACYXH010000249.1, forward strand.
AAAGAAAAGAAACGGAGGAGAGAGAGAGAGAGAGAGAGAGAGAGAGAGAGAGAGAGAGAGAGAGAGAGAGAGAGAGAGAGAGAGAGAGGGGGGGGGGAGAAAGAGAGTGAGAGACCCAGAGTTAAACATGTTACATGCAGCTAACAGAATGGTTCCAAGTTCACTTGCAAAAAGCAAGAGACCCTTTGTGTTTGTAACTGTGGGGAAGTGTGTGTGTGTCGTACCCTGTTGTGAAGCTGGTCCATCTCCGTGACCACGGATCCCAGGTTAGAGTCGGCCAGCTGGAGCAGCCTCTCTGGAGCCCTCTGGGGGGACAGCATGTGCTGTCAGGAGGGAGGCACATTATTCAACATGTGAACATTGTGTTGTGTGTTCACTGAGGAGCAAAACACATGGCAAAACACTCATGGAATGTGTTGAGAGCAAGGTAGGATGCATGTCATACGCTTCGGGGCATTTTTGATAACTTCTTCCACAATTCTATGAAACGTTGTGAAATACCTTATATTTTCTATGTTGCGTGACAAACAAATATTCAGTGACTCCAACGAATACAAGAATAATCGAGTTAATAGTGTCAGATCACTAACAATGTTGTGTCAAATATTCCGCTTTAAATGTAATATATCCGATAGGGGACGGGTGTGGTGAAGTTAGGGGCCGCAGACAACTGTATGATTGTGTTCCGTCTAGAGTGCTTCTGACAACATTCACGGGGCGGACAGAGGTTTTAACCCTTATCTCCGGCTGGTTACTTCCTTGAAATGTATTAAACATCTCAGATGAGTTTGACGGTTGGTTGATTAAAAGTAAAATCCTTGCCTTGCCTTCCTGATTATCCAATTGTAGACGTATTTCCTATAATGCTTTTCCAGCAATGGTTCAACATGGGAATCCCATACGTGCTCATGCACAGTACCCTCAAAGTCAGCCTGCTTGGGTCATGAATCCCTTGAATAGGATTTAAGATGTTGTAGGTAAGATTTGAGAGTTGTAAAGTCATATTAAAGGTGCTGTAGGTACGATTTTAGAGTTGTAAATGTGTGTTAAAGGTGCTGTAGGTAAGATTTGAGAGTTGTAAAGTCATATTAAAGGTACTGTAGGTACGATTTTAGAGTTGTAAAGGTGTATTAAAGGTGCTGTAGGTAAGATTTGAGAGTTGTTAAGTCATATTAAAGGTACTGTAGGTACGATTTTAGAGTTGTAAAGGTGTATTAAAGGTGCTGTAGGTAAGATTTGAGAGTTGTTAAGTCGTATTAAAGGTGCTGTAAACAGGATTTTAGAGTTGTAATAATACAGACAAGATTGAACCTTCAACCAATCAGGGAACAGATGCCCTGATTGGTCAGAATGAGCCGGTGGCGGTCTAAAATCAAAATAGTCTCATACAGAGGCAGGCATGGTCAACTCAAAGTATGAAGTCTGGCAGAGCATTTCACTCACAAATAGCTGAATGATGGCTATGCCATTTCTAACAAATTGCACTCAAATTATAGCTGTTAAATCTCACCTACAGCATCAATGATTTAATTAGTGGATACAGTTGTGGATGTCAATGGAGGTAAACATCTACTTTTGTACTGTAAGTCTTTGACAGTGACTAATGCAGTAGATTATCTACAGCTGATGCCACCCAGGCTGTTATTACCTTGAGCTCCTCGGTCATGTTTTCGAAGCGGTACAGGATCTTGTAGGGAGGCGGGAGGGGCGTGGTCAGGTTGACAGAGGTGATGACGCCGTAAAGGTTGTCCATGTCGCTGATCAGCAGACCGGCGCAGTCGTCATCGCAAGCTGGATGAGAGAGAGAGAGAGAGAGAGAGAGAGAGAGAGAGAGAGAGAGAGAGAGAGAGAGAGAGAGAGAGAGAGAGAGAGAGAGAGAGAGAGAGAGAGAGAGAGAGAGAGAGAGAGAGAGAGAGAAGAAAGAAAGAAAGAAAGAAAGAAAGAAAGAAAGAAAGAAAGAAAGAAAGAGAGAGAGAGAGAGAGAGAGACACACACACACACACAAATAAGACACATTAGGAACCTAGGTGTGAGCAGGTATCAGTGTGTGTGTGTGTGTGTGTGTTCGTGTATGTGAGTGATTGTGGATGTGCATGTGATTGTGTATGTGTGGGTGTGTGTATTGTGTGTGTACATGTTCTCGGGAGTGTAGGGTGGGTGTGGACGATGGAATTGTGTATGTGAACATACGTGTGTGTGTGTGTGTGTGTAAGTCTATGGATCGTGCGTGAGAAAAACGTCCCAAAACAACGAGAAAAACAGATGCAGAGATATACCCATTATAGCTGTCTGTGGCACATACTGCACATTGCATGCACACACAAAGACATACACGCACACACAGAAATGCAGGCGCACACATCACACACACATGCGTGTGTGTGAATTGTGCGCATGCATTTGGATATGAGTGTTAGTGTCTTTCACAGCCAGAGGCTGATTTATTGCTAAAATGAAACTGCCTGAAACAGGAAATCAAAGATAAATTAAATAAAAACTCACACTGTTTTTACCCTATCAATCTACGACAAGACATAGCACACACACACACACACACACACACACACACACTTATTTGTAGTGAATATCTGCCGAGTCACACTTGGATGAGGAGCTGCCTCACATGCATGCTTAACCAAAATCCAATCACCAACACACACACACACACACACACACACACACACACACACACACACACACACACACACACACACACACACACACACACATGCTTTGAGTAAAAAGACAGCAAAATACACAACCATGCATAATCTGACATGTGCTTCTTACCACAAACACTGACATGCTACCAGATCTGTCTAGACACACAGATCAATGCTTCATGTTGACGCTTTTAACGTTAGTTTTCTTCATTGGGGATTATATAGCAAAACAACAACAGCAAATAAAAACTGCGATAACCACATAATTTAACAACAAACAGGAGACTAACGGGAAACAGTTTGATTTAGATATGCTCTGATTTTATACAACCTTAAAAAGACTGGCGCTTTTATTTGATCAAATCATAGATAAAAAGTAAAGTAGAGGTAGCCGACATACGTCCTTTAAAGACCTACGGCAGAGTTCAACTGAAGGTACTTCATTCGTCGCCACCGTTACAAACAGCCTGTGTGCTATAAATGTACATACATTTATGTAAACATCCATACTCAGGACACGGTCCGTTCGTAGACAACCCCCTCCCCTCGACGCTTTGTGTCTGAATACATAAATACCTGAGCGAACAGTTTCCTCCCTATGCAGACCAGAGCAATTTTATTTTTCCGTCGCCACATCCCTCTCCCTCACACACCCCAGCACCTCCCTGTTCTCCTCCACGTGCTCGCAAAACACACGCACGCACACACACACATACATACACACACAATAACACGCGTGTGCACAACACACACACACACACACACACACATATACATACACACAATAACGCACATGTGCACGCACATGCACACACACACATATACACACACACACAGAGACAAACACACACACACACACACACTACCTTGTGTGAATGCTAATAGCCTCAATTGGCATCGCCATCATGGTCAAATTAAGTTTGAATTAGATCTAAATGACATTGAAGTTATTTTCTAAATTACACGGGCCTGACTTCTGCCACAATCTCTCCCGTCGCCGTCGCCCATGGCAACTAGAAGAACAAGGGCTTCTAGTGCTAACCAACGATTTGCAGCGAAAAACTAAAGCAAGTCACAGCTATTAACTATTGCAGATAGAGAGACAGACAAATACACAGACACAAGACCGACAGACACACTGAGTCTGTTGATTTTCCAATCCTTTTGATAGTGCACCCTCCTCAGATATTGCATTGATAGCCCCCCCCCCCCAAAGATAGCTAGAGAAAGAGATATATAGATGGATTGAAAGAAAGTGGAGTGAGCTAAGCTACAAGTTACTCTACTTTAAATGCTACCCCTCAGGGAAATGCAGCAAACTAAGCTACAGCAACATGGCAAAAGTAGTTTACTACATCGAAGCTATCTTTTTTACATTGATCCAACTTCATTCAATGCTATCTCAGTGATCAATAAAACTGTCAGTCAACCAGATAAGCAGGCACAACTTCAATTGTTTATTAAACAAGCTGTGCTCTGCTCTCACTGCTCCAAATCTAATATGGCAACTAAAACAAACCAACAAACAAAACGTGTGCCCCGTGTGTGTGTGTGTGTGTGTGTGTGTGTGTACCCTCGGGATCGATTCATCTCTGTACTCACCCTCTGCCATCTTTATGTCAAGTAAACTCAAGCTTGCGTGTCTGAGACAAGGAGGAATGGTACGTGATATCACCCTCAAACGGAAGTGCTTCTGTCGGCAACACATACAGGTGCGTGCACGGCCATGGCATTTATAGTTGCCATTTGGCCCTAACATTGGTGTTGGTGCGAAATTTGCATACACTCAAAATGTCAGAGGTGCACGATCGCAACAAATCGTCGTATGAACTGTGCGCGAGGGCCTGATGAGGTTTGACTGATCCTTAGCAGTTTTATTTCAGATGGCAGCAGCAAAGCTCCGCTGCGCTTGAACTTTAAAATGCTTGGGAAAATGTAGCTTGTGTGGAAGCTACCACACTACTTGATCAATTAAACCTGAGAAGCTATTCGATTCAGAGAACAGTGACACTGCCACCACAATACTGAGAAATAGATAGATAGGTAGATATATAGCTATATAGATGGATAGATGGATAGATAGATAGATAGATAGATAGATAGATAGATAGATAGATAGATAGATGATAGATGATAGATGATAGATGATAGATGATAGATGATAGATGATAGATGATAGATAGATAGATAGATAGATAGATAGATAGATAGATTGATAGATAGATGATAGATGATAGATAGATAGATAGATAGATAGATAAATAGATGATATATGATGGATAGATAGATATGAAGACATAAAGAGGGTTTACTGTCGGATAGTCTTACAGGTAATCCCAGCGGGTCCACACACATGCCTCTCCATGCACCGGTCACATGACAGTCCAGATGCCCCGCCCCTGCAACGGCATTGGCCGGTCTCAGGGTCACACGGCCCGGGGAGCGCCCCCCATGCGGAACACTTACACTCCTCGCACCGACCGCCGGGCATCCGGGGGTTACCATGGTAACCACTAGCACACCTGGACAGCGGATTGGGGGATGAAAGAAAGGGGGGAGTTAATGCAGTCTTGCGGAAGGACCACAATACAGAAACATAGTCATGTTCCATCAATATTTCCGTGTGTGGTGATATGAATGAACTATAAAGGCTATTGACAACATGTCAAAGGACCTCCAGCCTGCATCACTTAAGCAGCTGAAACTAATACATATTTTTTATCCCTGTCAGGTGATTTCCTTTAGGCGTGTTTTGTGTCTATGTGTGATTGCGTAACACTCCAACCGACAGCACATACTATTGATCACACTGATGGGTGTCCTCTAAGTACTCCCGTTAGGGCAAATTAAATCCTCAAGGATCAATACACATCCTTCCCCCCCAATACACAGCTCTTCCATTTGATCCCCCTAAACACCGGACTGTGATATTTCATTTGGTCTGCTACAACAGCTAGTATAGCTGGGCTAAAGGTGCAACCATTGATGTTGATTATGAAGCGATGATCATAAGGTACTTTCTCCATATGGCATATTTAATAAGTTAAACAGGTCATTAACAAGGGAGAAAACATAGGAGGGGTTTTGATTGTATCCTTACGATTGGTCGCAATGTACTTTTAGCTAGAAAGGTTAAAATAAAAGTACATTATTGTGGATAGAATATTTTTATATATGCTCATGTGTATATGCCCATATGCTTTTGTCGTTTGTGAGCCACCATACATTGCCGATATCCTTATAGTTCCTGTATACTCAATTTGCATGGTGAACATCTGGCAGTGGATCGTAGTCAAATGATTTGGGTGGTTATCACTTACAGAGTGTGTGTTTGAGTGTGTTCAGCACCATACCTCTCACAGTATTTTCCCTCGTGTCCTTCAGGACAGTCTGTACAGTGGTAGTCATCGAAGCTATCCGATACGCAGGTGGGGCTGAAGCTGAACGCGGGGAGCCAAACAAAACAAAAGACGTTACTCAAAACACTTTATACAATTGTATACAATGTATAAAACATAGCATTCAGTGATATAATAGCAAGTGGTGTAGAAAGAAAGACAAAGAGAGGAGAAAGAAAGAAAGAAAGAAAGAAAGAAAGAAAGAAAGAAAGAAAGAAAGAAAGAACGAAAGAAAGAAAGAAAGAAAGAAAGAACGAAAGAACGAAAGAAAGAACGAAAGACGAAAAAAATAAAAATACAAAAGGGGCATACTTGTTTTCTGGGTTGGTGAGGGGGCATGCACAGGGCTTGCAGTCGTCATGGAAACCGCGAACCACGCCGTAGTATCCAGGTGCACAGCGCTCACACCTGGCACCTTCCGTGTTGTCTTGACAGTTCTAGACACAGACACAGACACACACACACACACACACACGCATCAGTTTACTGGGAACTTAAGGCTTTCCGTGCTTGTCGGTGAGTATTCATATTGCAACAAACTCAAATACACAATGAACACTTGAATTTATTGATATGCTAATTATTATTAACCTTTTTTTTAAACCAAGTATTCATGTCTAGTTTGTAATTTGACATCTGACCCAGACAGTCCCCCACAACAATTTGACACGTTTCAGTCTACACGTCTGCACTTCAGGTATCCACAGTTTGAGTAACCAGAACTCCAGAACCGGATCCAAGGCATTTTGTCCAATCATGACATGGCGGTAAGCATTTGCATTTAAATCGCCTGCCTTGGTTATGTTTATTGGGGGGTATATTTTCATGAACACCGTGTCCTGATTGGTTGAAATGCCTTTGATGCACACAAAAACGTGTGCACACAAACGGACAAACATGGCAATTTTACATCTTCTGAAATGCACATTGTATACAATAACTTACAATGAATATCAAGAACACAAACACAGTTGAAAAACTCTCAACTAAACACACACACACACACACACACAAGCAAACAAATAACCATCGACACGCCCCTGGGGCCCTGTCTTGCATGTTCATCGAGATTGTTGCAACAGGAACTTCAATTGGTACAACAGGAAGTTTCCCCTTAACGAGCCAAGTCATTTCCATTAGCTTCCTGTGTTCCTTGTTACCGCTAATTACCACAGAAACAAACTCGTTTAGCATTTTTCAATTTCGCCCAGCTCGCCTTGAAAATGTTAACGATGTTGTGGGATGGATATGGAGGGAAACAGAGGAAAACACAGCAACCGCAAGGCATAGAGAGAGAGTGAGAGAGAGAGTGAGAGAGAGAGAGAGAGAGAGAGAGAGAGAGAGAGAGAGAGAGCGACAGAGCGAGAGAGACAGACAGAGAGAGACAGACAGAGCGAGAAAGAAAGAGAGTGAAAAAAGAGACAGAGAGAGCAACTGAACAGTGGGTGGGTGGGTGAAGGAAAACAGATGGTTGTTCTGAATGGAAAGGCTTGTTGCATCCCGTGGACTGTGCATCCTTGATGCTACCTCTGTACCTTTTAGTACGAGAGTCCCTTTCACCACATCATTGCACTCCATGGTTGATGGGGAACCGTTCACATGTGTTGCTGCACAAGGCTTCTTTTGGCAATGGGTTGACAGAGGGTTCACCTTTACATCTTAACTGAGTTCAGACCTCTAAATGTTGTAAAGGACCGTTGAAAGAAGCCCGATGGGGGTGACGTGAGTCAGTGGAGGCGAGGGGAATTCTGAGTAAAGGGAATGGAAGAGAGATGGACGAAAGAAAGAAAGAAAGAAAGAACGAAGGAAAGAACAATGAGGGAGGGAGGGATATATGTTATCCAAGAGATGTAGATATAGGTAGAGATCAAGTGAGAGCTGTCACAGGGGAAGAGAGAGAAAGGGAGTATGGATGAAAGTACAAAAAGTGCGCAAGCGTGTGGGGACACAGGCGGAGAGAGAATATAAATAAATGTATACCTAGCTTGCTTTGCTTGGTACCTTGCCATATTTCCAAATGATTCACTCTGACAACAAGGATACGACAAAGGAGAAGGGACTGACTCAGCTTCCACCCCTGCAGAATGAAGTGGAAGGACGCACTTGCCAACCAGAACACGAGACGTCCATCCCTCAAGCACGTGGGGGTATTGATGACCGCGGCCCACATTGACCACATCTGGGTGTTTTTTATGTGCAGCTCTGGTTTCTTCTCACCACTAATTGGTCCCAAAGATATTTCCATTAACTGCTGTGAGTTTAATACGTCCCTTCTCCCTCATAAATAGCTTCTGTCCCAGAACCACCCTTCCTGGCAAAATCCCCTTCAGACAAGTCAAGCAAAGCCCATTTATACATGGAGCTCCTTGTCATAATTACAGCCTCAAATGGCACTGGGAATTAAAATGTCTCTAATGTGTGACTTCCCGACAGCTAAATATACCGGCGTGAGCCGCCTCCAAGACCCAACACGATTGACTCACAGAAGACGCATTTCGTGGGTGGATGGGCATGCCAATGACCAGCTTGTCATTGCTGTGCGTGAGACGCACATCCCACACACATTTGTTCTGCATGTGGCCAATTGCACACCTGTGCTGTGTGTTAGCATGGCCACCGGATACTTAAAAACGGCAACGACTCAATGGTTGTGCTTGTGTTGTAATTTTTGCCGGCTGATCTTCATGGTTAAGAATGAGAGTAAAAACCTGAAGTAGCGGTCAGCCAAATTAGTGCTTCACATCTGAAGGAGTCTCACACCAGACTAAACAGACACTGGGTGAGTTGATTTGACTTTGAAATGACTGTTAGCAACATTGCAAAGGTGTATGTGGTGATCTGCATGTTGTGTTGTTGTCTTTGTTGGAGGGGGGGTTTGGCTGGGTGTTTATTGTTGTCTTTGAGCAGTTCTGGAAGTAGAAGTGGGGATTTGATCACAGAGGACCACAGGATAGGAGAACACGAAACATGAATATGCTCTCATTAATTAGCACAGGGATAATTACGCCACACTGCTCTGGCTCTCTCTCTCTCTCTCTCCCTCTTTCTCTCTCCCTCGCTCTCTCTCATGCATATTGGCATATAGCCACACAACACACACATAACGCACTCACCTTTAGTAGCTTCTTGACATATGGTAGCATGTAATAGAGCGATGCCTACCGCACTGGTGCACACACACACTCACACTCACACTCACACGCACGCACACACGCACACCCACCCACACAATTATGCATTAATATGCATACACACACACACACACACACACACACACACACACACACAGCTTACCTGGCATATGGACGTCTCGGGGTCACAGGTGGTGGAGTGGCCACTACACTGGCAGCGCACACACCTGCCCATGCCGGCCACACTAGGCTCTCGGGACGCCAGACCAGATGCTGGACCCACACCCGGTCCACGCAGGCGGTAGAACCCCGCCGCACACTCCTGGAGCAGGGGAGGGAGATGGGGGAGGGAGATGGGGGAGGGAGATGGGGGAGGGAGATGGGGGAGGGAGTGGGGACATCCACACACGGCTCATTTTAGAGACAGGTAAAAAGTGTAGCAGGTAGGACAGACAGGGATATCCACGGTGTCATAACACCTTAGGAACACGTTAGCTCTTCCACGGGCCATGTGTAGAATCATATGTGTGTATATATATATATATAAATATTAATTACTGTATGTGTGCATTGGACACTCCGTCATATGCAGGTCATTAACCATAAACACAAACAACGTGCGTAGCCGTGAGCAAACGTAATTAAACGTGATGCAACTGTTGACCACTCTGACACACACACACACACGCGCGCTCTGCAACACGCATACACACAATTAAGAGTTATTCCCTTCAGTAACCTTTAAATGGGCACACGTGCACTCTTCCCACATCCCATACACACACATAACCACAGCACACAAGGCGCTCTCTTTCTCCTTTTCAGTAATAATTAATGGAGTCCATTTAAAGTGCCATCTGTTCCCTCTGCCGGTGCTAAACGCCCGTTTAAAAATACTTTATTAACAACGACGGCGGCTACAAATAGAACAGCCATCTGTCAGCCGGGCCCTGTGTGACCGAGGGCCAGCACAGTTTAGGCCCCTGTGTGCCTTTTGGCTCTAGGTTGTTGTCTACACCTATCTATAGCTTGTGGCTCTAGGTGGTTATCTATACCTAGCTATAACTTATGGCTCTAGATCGTTATCTATAGCTTATGACTCTAGGTGGTTATCTACACCTTTCTATAGCTTATGGCTCTAGGTGGTTATCTATACCTATCTATAGCTTATGGCTCTAGGTGGTTATCTATACCTATCTATAGCTTATGGCTCTAGGTGGTTATCTATACCTATCTATAAATGATGGGTCTAGGTTGTTATCTACACCTATCTTTAGCTTGTAGCTCTAGGTGGTTAGCTACACATATCTATAGCTTGTAGCTCTAGGTTGTTATCTATACCTATCTATAGCTTATGACTCTAGGTCGTTATCTGTAGCTTATGGCTCTAGGTGGTTTTCTACACCTATCTACAAATTATGGGTTTAGGTGGTTATCTATACCTAGCTATAACTTATGGGTCTAGGTGGTTATCTATACCTATCTATAACTTATGACTCTAGGTCGTTATTTATAGTTTATGGCTCTAGGTGGTTATCTGTAGCTTATGGCTCTAGGTCGTTATCTATACCTATCTATAGCTTATGGCTCTATGTTGTTATCTATTATTGTTATCTATTTATAGATTATGACCTTGGCTGTAGGGGAGGGGGGGGGCTGTTCCAGTTGTTTTAGAGCTAAAGACGAACATCCGTTGGTATGGGGAAAGTTGAATAGAATATTTAAAGTAATATAATACAGAGTAGAACGTACACACAAGTGTGTGATTGTGTGTGTGTGTGTATGTGTGTGGGTGGGTGAGTGAGAGAGTGTGTAACCAGGAGAACAGAGAACAGCCTTTATATAATTCTCAGCCTGTGTATGATCATGTTTTTTTTATTCAAGAGACATTCATTCCCTACATTATTATTATCATGTCCAATTTTAATAGCATCCTTAATTGAGCAGTGTCTGTGGGTGGGTGTGTATGTGAGAGAAGCGGTGTGTGTGTGTGTGTGTGTGAGAAACACAGTGTGTGTGTGTGTGTGTGTGTGTGTGTGTGAGAGAGAGACACAGTGTGTGTGTGTGTGTGTGTGTGTGTGAGAGAGAGACACAGTGTGTGTGTGTGTGTGTGTGTGTGTGTGTGTGTGTATGTGTGTGTGTGAGAGAGACACAGTGTTTGTGTGTGTGTGCATGCATGTGTGTGTGCATGTATGTGTGTGTGTGTGCGTGCATGTGTGTGTGTGTGTGTGTGTGTGTGTGTGTGGGTGGGTTAGTTAGGACGTGCTTAATCCCTGTGAAGCGTAGGAGAAATTGGGGGTAAAAGACGCTTCAGCGGCTTAATATTGTTTGGCACCGAATGCAAATCAGGAACTGTGGCGGTGCACTGTCTGTGACCCTATGTGTTTACCCCCGCTGAGGAAGGCTTTTTCTGGTCTTACTTGAAATACAGTGAGTTGGAACCTATTTGATACCGTCTACCGTTTGAATCATGAATGGTGGGCAATAGAGGGAAGTGGCTGGGAATAAGTGGAGATGAAACATAGAGCTAGAGAGATAGAGAGAGATACAGAGACAAAGAGAGAGAGACAGAGTTATAGAGCAAGAGAGAGACAGAGAAAGAGATGGAAACAGAGTGAGAGAGAGAGAGCGAGAGAGACAAGCTAGAGAGATACAGAGTAGAGAGAGATAGAGAAAGAGAGGGTAGAGAGAGAGACAGAGAGAGCGCGGGAGACAGAGAGAACAAAATACCATCCAATTTACACGTGTTGTTGTGTTTGCCGATAGCTGTTGCCAATAGCCTGAAAATGTAACTTTGGAGGCTGTCATTAGGCTGTCAAATACATGACAGGGATTTAAAGTAAAAAAACAATGACATCGTTGTTGGGATTCAGCTGTAGCACGAATGCTGTTCAATCCACCAGCCTAAGGTGGTTGTTCTCTGGCACAGGAATGCATTCAAACAGCAATTAAGACCATTAAGGCTAATTAACGTTGTATTTCACAACATTGTGAAAACACTTTTCCCCTGTTTTAAATGCAATTCCATTTACTCATTCACTTGTCACCATGTAAATAAGACAAAACGTGGTCCTATCAACTCTAGTTTTACATATTTGAATGTCTCAATATGTGTGTTTGTTTAAGAGTGTGTGTATGTGCATGTATGTGGGTTGGTGTATTTGTGTGTGTTTCTGTGTTAGTGCGTGTGTGTGTGTGTGTGCGTTTGCGTGTGCACGTTTGTGTGTGTGTGTGTGTGTGTTTGAGTGTGTGTGTGTGTGTGTGTCTGTGTGTGCGCGCACCAACCTCGCAGGACAGCCCAGAGTAGCCAGCAGGACATTCACAGCTCTCGATCTGGTGGGCTCTCTCACTCTCTGTGTTGGGACGGCCTTCCTCTGCTACAGTCAGACTGATCTCTGATATACTGCAGACGTAGAGAGAGGTCAAACATGTAGAGAGAGAGAGAGAGAGAGAGAGAGAGAGAGAGAGAGAGAGAGAGAGAGAGAGAGAGAGAGAGAGAGAGAGAGAGAGAGAGAGAGAGAGCGGTAATAAATATGTAGAGAAAGAGAAAGAGAGCGAGAGCGAAAGAGAGAGAGAGAAAAGAGCATGAGAGAGTGTGAGTGTGTGCACTGTGGTCTGGAGCGCAACATTTTCACGAAGCTGAACACCCACAGATGCAACAGCAGAAACAGATAGGCGGAAAAACCCTTTCTGTCTGAATTCACCCATTACTAGAGTAAACCTGCGGTTCACTGCCCGCCCCCTACACCAGGTGTCTCAACATTTTCTGCTCTTTGGATAGGATCTCTTGTTAAAAAGACTCAACAGAGTATTTGTGCTTGGAAGAGCACCACTGGAACCGGTGTAAACGGAATCATGCCATTAGTAAACAGAACAATTGTATAGTAAAGGTTTATAACTGTGATACATTTATTTCTATATATTGCTATGTAGGCTTTATTGCATTATTACTAATACTCTCTCCGCTCACTCAGAGATTGTTTGACGTAGGCGATTACAGCGCTGCCGTCCGAGAAGGGGTTGTGTGCTGGAAATGTTTCTCTAGATAAAAATGGGAGTATGTGCACGGCAAAGAAACCAAGGATGCAAAGGGGATATATTCAAACGTATTATCGGAGTCTCCAATACATTACAAAGTAGTTAGGATTATGAATGAAATGAAGGAATTGTTTAAGTCGTTGAGTAGCGGTCGTAAAATATTATATTTATTTATTTATCTTATGAAGGTTTTATTTCCGTGCTTCAACCAAATGAAAAGCCCACTTGCGTTGAGAGGGATGTAATTCATGTCTTTATATGCGGACAAACGAACAAATCAGTTTTTAGACTTTTGACCGACTGATTATTGACCGACGATGTCGCAACGCACTTTCGGATGGAAGAGGAGACTTATTTTATGTTATCTATTGATGGATCTTAACACCTGGAAAAACCTTGCCAGGCCAACACTGTGCTATAAACGTATTCATCGTGTGTGGGTGTTTGTGTCTGTGGGTGTGTGTGGGTGTGTGTCTGTCTGTCTGTCTGTCTGTCTGTCTGTCTGTGGGTGTGGGTGTGTGTGTGTGTGTGTGTGTGTGTGTGTGTGTGTGTGTGTGTGTGTGTGTTACCGGCTGTGTCTCATCTGGTTTCCCTGTGAGGCCTTGATCAGTATGTAGTCCACGTAGAACAGAACGTCCATGAAATCTTCCCGGGTCATCGACCGTCCATCAGCATGCTTCCATTCATGCTGGACACACACACACACACACACACACACACACACACACACACACACACACACACACAAATACACAAAGGAAGGGAATTAATACATTGTGAGACATTTACAATTGAATACGTCATTCTTGTAATAATGGAATGTATTTATTTAGTTCAGAACGTATTGGTGGTACATTACGTATTGGTTATGTTATGAAAAGTGTACATAAAAAACAACAACAAGCTGGGTTTTATTTCTATCATTTTGAACCTTATATATCTTTCCATATCTTTTTTTTCTCCATACCTCCGTCATGTCAATTTCGTGGCGGGTGAGCTGTCCAATCTGCAGCCCCGGTGTGTGACGCATCATCAGCTTGTCTTTGTTGGGCCCGCCCCTGACGATCACCTGGGGTTCGTAGGAGGAGGAGCCCGTTTCCTCCCTGGCCTCATAGTAGACGGCATACTTGAGCTGTCCGCCGTACGCTGTGATCTGCGCATGGACCAAGTTAGGGAGGCTTAAGATACAGAATATGGAATACAATATAGAAATAAAGTTGGGAAATAGGTGAAATAGATTAAATTACATTTAGTTTATTTCAAGATTGACCCCCCCCCCCCCCCCCCCCCAATTTCAAGTTTGCACTTCCTTTTAGCCTTTTCATTCTAGATTTGTATTGTTATCCTGAATGAATGCTGGCACATGCACAAAGAGGAAGTTCATGTATATTTGCATGTTTGTTAAAAAAGGAATCTGGTCCGGTCTCTGGTAAGTTTGTCTGCACACCAATTACAAATATAACCCACGTTTACAGCCAGCAGGACCGGCTCTTCTCAAGTCACTGTAATTTTTATATCCCTTAATCGCAGGGTTCATTTCCTCACCATAGAGCCCTTGAACTGCTCCGGTAACCTCCAGTAGTAGGGCTCGCTCAGGGCCGAGCTCACCAGCTCTGCGTAGGCCAGGATCTCAGGGTGCTGGAAGCTCACCCCGGTCCTCGTCTCCACACTGTTGGACTTGTCCACCAGGGGGAGCACCGTCTGCTCCGGTTTCAACGTGAGCTTGACGGAAATGAAATTGTAAAGATAACTCATAATAATCTGTTTTTAGAGTTGGAAATTCATTTGTATGAGTAAAGGGCACAGTGGTTTGAAGCATCAAGCGATTTATGCTAGGTAAAAAAAAAAGGATTTGCTTGAGGGCTTTGAAGAATACACAATATGTTATATATTATAGTAAAAACAGTAACTGCTCTCTCTTTCTCCCATTCTGGTGATATTTCATTGCAGGCCTACTTTATCTTTAGATCGATTTTCACAACACACATTCCATTTTCCCTTAATTTCCCTGTCTGTATGTCTACCTGTGTGTATGTGTGTGCGTGTGTGTGCGCGCATGTGTGTGCGCATGTGTGTGTGTGTGTGTGAGCATGTGTGTCGATTGCTATACCAATTTAATGTGAATAATATAGGGGTGTATTATTGACAGTGGGCTTTGGCCAAGAGGACGCGTTCAGAAATAGAATCGTCTGCTGCCTAGATCTGACATAACCTCTCTCTCTCTCTCTCTCTCTCTCTCTCTCTCTCTCTCTCTCTCTCTCTCTCTCTCTCTCTCTCTCTCTCTCTCTCTCTCTCTCTCTCTCTCTCTCTCTCTCTCTCTCTCTCTCTCTCTCTCTCTCTCTCTCTCTCTCTCTCTCTCTCTCTCTCTCTCTCTCTCTCTCTCTCTCTCTCTCTCTCTCTCTCTCAACTCTCTTTTTATAACCCTGAAAAAGGATATGTGAATATTGAGGAAAATATTATTCTACTTATGATAGGAGGGCTGCCATGTGGTTGAGCAAACGCATTTCGGAGAGACCCATCTATTTACCATATCTACAGTGCAGTGGCAGCTGTGAAAGTCCGCTGTTATTGCATCAAAGTGGAAGCTCTTCCTCTCTCTGTTATTCTCTCTCTTGCTCCCTGGCCCGCAATCTGAGTGAGTCTCAGATGCGTAATGTGCTAAGTACGTCATATTTCAATGATATTCAGTCTGAGGTCAATAAAACAATCTAAAAACTATATTCTAGTCTGCTAACTTAAACATTGACTTTATGCCATCCGGTTCATAGGTTTATTTTTTTTAACTTATATTTTATTTAGGCTACTTATATATATTCTTAAATGTATTACAATGTTTCTCTAAAATATTTATGTTTCCTATTGTAAGTAAGAATTGTTTGTGTGTGTAGGAGTTTATAGTTTGTAGGATCATACTCAAGAGGCTGAAAGGCAGATATATTTCAGGAGTACTTTCGTCAATTGAGGGCAACGCTAACCTAGGTCAGAGTTACTTGGGTGAGTTGTGTATTCAACAACTATGTGTGTGTGTGTGTGTGTGTGTGAACTCTTTCAAACAGACTAAGCTAATGGATAACCCATTCTCAATGCTCGTGCATCCGCGTGTGTGCTGCCTTGCATGCTCCCGTTAGCTATTGTGCACACGTGCACCGCACTCTCTCCACTCAGTGTAATCTCACGACTCAGTGGTTCAGAGAAAATCTCCCTCTTTCCAATAAACTCCCCATTTTCTTGCTCTTTTTTTTCTCACTCCTCTCTTTCTCTCGCTCTTTCTTGCCCTTTTAATATACACTCTTTGTCTCCCTGTCTCAACTTTGAATTTATTTTCTCATGCATCCAGCCTTTCTCTTCGTCTCTGCTCCTACGTTTTATAGACAGCCTTCTCTGTCTACCGAAACCCTCTCTCGCTTTATATTTAATTGTCTCTGTTTATCACTTTCCTCGCCCTCCATCTTAACCCTCTACCCCTCGCTAGCTCAGTTGATCTGTTGCTCGCCCTGCTCCGTACTCTTTCTCTCTCCCCTTTGCCAACGTTTCATTGTTCACAGCCAAGCCATGTAATGGTTTATGTCGTTTATATGCAACACTCAGTGCAAAAGTACAGTGGTCACCATGGGAACCCCTAGTCTAGCCTCTGGTAACTGTTTTGCAGTTTGAAGATTATTTTTACTTTGAAAAGAATGAGGTAATATAGAAAATAGGAACATTGTTATTTGTAAGTGTTCGAATGATACCTTGTTGTTGCCAAAACTGAACGAGTTTGGACATGGTATTGATTAATTAACTATCTGACTTGGATACAGTGCCATTTAACTAAAAGATACTAGTCCCACTAGTAAGACTACAATGCACCTTTCATGGTTTGGTGAGACTTTTCTAAAGCATATTGACAAAAAGCCATCCCTTATCTAAGCTCCACCAATGATTCTGGGCCTCTGTTTCTGATTGGCCGGAGGAATGTCTATGAACCTATATGTGTATAGGTACATAGGTACATACTGAAGGTACACAGATACACAGGTACAGGGACATGGAGACCAAGGCAGGTCTTGGTCTCTTGGTCTCAGCCTTCTTAATGTGATCATATTTAATGTAATGCATTGTAATCATATGTAATGTGATTATTTATTTATTATAATATATTTAATATATTTATAGAATATTTATTCTTGAAGAACACTTAATATTCCTATGTTCATAGATGTATGGACATTGACATTGTTGTCTGAATTATTATACAACCCCCTTGATAGAATAATGTAGTGATGACTCTAATGACTCTATTCTTTTAAACGGTTTCACACTAGCTTAGGCAACAATGAATACACAAGAAGGTTAAATTAAATTAAGTTAGCCATGTCATACGATTACATTTCGATAAACTTGTCAGAACCAACAATAGAGAGCACCAGCAACATCTCTTGGAGACATCTGGTGGGGTGTACTGTTTGGACCAGACCGCTAGCCCTCCATCCATCTCCATCTCCAGCTACTGCACTGCATGTGCCTTCATCAAGTGGTTATTATCCCTTTGTACTAGAGCGGTATAACCCTAAATTGTTTTGGAACAAAGCAATAATATTCTTAACAAATCTAACAACTGTTATTTTTCCCAGATTATGGTTAATAATAATGTTTTTCAGGATCCGTTACTTATTTCCAAAGCCTTTCATCTGCATTTCACTTCTGTTAGCAGTTACCATTTGAATCTCCAAACACACTCAACTTTTTTAGCACTCCCACACGTAACAGCTCTTTTTCTTTCAAAATAATTGACTGTTGAAGTTCAGCATGCTCTCTGAATTAAAGTGGGGTAGTGGCCGTGGACCTGATGGACTGGCTAAGTGATACTAGCACTAACTAGCGTTTCATGTATTAGCTTATCCATTTGCTAAACTACTTAATGCATCTTTGTCTACCAGTACAATTTCATCTATTTGGAAATGAGCCAGTGACTCCTCTTAATGAAGGATGTGACACCATTGATCTCAATAATTATAGACCAATTTCAAATAATAGTTCAATAGCCAAAGTTTTCTTGATGTAAGTTTTCAAGCAATTATCACAGTATATCAATGAATGCAATATTCTATCTTCCTCCCAATCTGGTTTCAGAATCCATTGTTCTACTACTTATGCTCTCTTAAAACTCACTAGTGATGTGTCTTCAGCCATTGATGATGGTCAACTCACTGGTGCAATTCTCACAGATCTTACTAAGGCCTTTGGTTGATCACTACGTCCTCCTGGACAGGATGTTATTCATTGGTGTATCTCATCATGCTCAACGATGGTTTAATGCATATATCCATAACAGACGTCAATGTGTTACTGTTCAGGGCATTCCGTTGGATTATTTGATTATTGAAAAGGGTGTCTTTGCATCTACTTTGGGACCTCTCCCTTTTTCTATTTTTATTAATGATCTTCCACTAGTGATTCCATCTTCCATCTCTTGTGAGTGTAATGTTAATTTGTCCAATGAAGCTGGGCGACATGCCTTTCCTTTCAAAGCTCCATCTGAATAGCTTGCCCGATGCAGTTAGATCTACTTTCTTCTCTTTGAGTCATCGTTACTCGTTTATCTTAAAACAAGTTTGTAATGTTAATTAGTAGTTTAAGTTCATTATTGTATGTATATTTAGGTCTATGTTTATGTATGTATGTATATTTATTTATGTGTATTATTCTGTATTTATTTTCTGTCTGCTTGTTAACAAAGGACTTCTGTTGAGGAGTCTGGTTCGTGTAATGTATGTGAGGAGCCGTGGGTGGGAGGTTTGGTGTGACAGTCTGCTTGTGTATCTGTTTATTGTGTTTTGGTGTTCCTCAAGGACCCCCTTGAAGATGAGATGGTTCTCGCAAAGGGTTTTCCTTCAATAAAGTTCCTAAAAACGGCATTGACACACTTAAATTCTTGGCATGTTGTATTAACTCTCAATGAATCCAATATGAAATCCTTGATCTCCTTTTTGTATATTACATATGTATGTATTACAAGGAACAGCCTGAATAGGTTTACCATGTCAATGTGTAATCTGCGTTCCATAATAGTTATGAACGGATATTTTGCATGGAGTCTAAGTTTTGGGCTATTCAACAAAGCCTTTTTTAATATTAGAAATATATATATATATATATATATATATATATATATATATATATATATATATATATATTGGGGTGAATAAGCCTCAGATTTGCACCTACAAACCTTCCAGCGGCTTTGTTAAATGATAAGAACAGATCTCTCACAGTCAATTTGTAGTCTGTAATAGCTATACCACTGTGCCCAATATTTATAACATATTGATGAATTAAATACTATATCATCTAAACAATCACAATACAAGTTTAATTCAGATTTAAATATTTGACTGTAAATGTATAAATTAATGAATGAATGGTTGAATGATTCAATTATTGGAAAACATTTATGAATGTAAAAATGTATTAATTGATTGGACCAGTGAATTAATGAATGGTTGAATGAATGAAGATTTTGACAAATTAATGATTGGACAAATTAATCAATTATTTAATTAATTAATTAATGGTTGAATGAAAACATTGTTGGACAATGAATGACTAAATGGATAGGTGAATGGGTTAATTAATTAATGGTCGAATGAATAAATGAATGAATGCATGAATGAGTTCAAGTTTTTACATACCCACATTCTGATGAGCCCTTGTTTCTCTGAGCAGGATTGGGTGAGGCCGTAACAGTAACATTTGCTGCAGCCCAGCGGGTTTCGCACCGACAGCCCGAAAGTGCCGGCCTTGCAACTCTCACAGTTATGTCCCTCAACGTTAGCCTAAAGAAAACACACACAAACACACTGTTTTTATCTTTCACAAAAATGCAGTGCAAAACTAGAAAAGGACAGACACACAGACAGACACACAGAAGGGAAAAACCTGGTTATTCAAAGTCTTTTCAGAGCTGCTTGGGCTGCTTGACAGACAGAAAGTCTTCCACGTGTTGAAGGTTAGGTGTTGACACCTCATGATAGGGAGCACTATCACACACGCACCGCATACATCATAGCTGAGTGAGTGTGTGTGTGTGTGTGTGTGTGTGTGTGTGTGTGTGTGTGTGTGTGTGCGCCCCCACGGATGTATTTGTAATAAGATGACTAGAGATGGCAAGAAGAGAGGATTTGTGTGTGTGTGTGTGTGTTTGTTTGTGTGTGTGTGTGTTGGGGGGGGGCTGGTGGGAGGGAGGGGGTGGTTGTCTGTGAAGGAGACAAGCCAGTGACATCGAGGATCAGAGTATCATAGCAACCTTGTTTTTTTCTGCCCTCAGACTATATCAACACTCTCTGATAAGTCACACGCACGCACCGTGTGTGTGTGTGTGTGTGTGTGTGTGCATGTGTGTGTGTGTGGTAGTGTGTGTTTGTGTGTGTGCATGCATGCGTATGATCAAATATTGAAATGTGGATCTTCTGGCACGGAGACATTTGTTGTTTGGTTAGCTACAACTCCAACTCTCATCCAGAGTTTCCAAAGTTGCTCATTTTCAGTGCCTACATAATCTATGGCTGTGTGACAAGTTCTTTATAAACTTGTCTGCATGCTTCTTTTGGACATAAAAGTACACTTTAAGTTGATCGCCTCAAAACCCCACACGCACCGTGAGTGTGTGTGCATGTGTGTATGTGTGTATGTGTGTGGGATTGTGTGTGTATGTGTGTGTGTGTGTGCATGTGTGTGTGTGTGTGTGTGTTTGTGTTTGTGTGTGTGTTTGTGTTTGCTTTCTTCCATCTACTGTCGTAATACTTACGTATATCACAGCTAACTATACAAAACATATACTTTCTTCCATTGCCTCGTTTCATTGTCCTTTAACTGCCTTCTGGAAATTAACTTGACAAGCTAATCTCTAGCTAAAGGCTTGTCCAGTAGGCAAGGACTGCTTTAAAATGGATGACCACAGTGAATAGTTGAAGCGTTTGAAATATAATAGAATACTATATATATATATATATGTTTCTCAGCTAAGATGAATGCAGTATAGGGGAGTTACTTGGAACTAATTTGGAAGTGAATAAAGTTAGGTTTTTGCTGGTGTGTTTGTGAGGGTTATCTGTTGGATTTGCAAGTAATGTTTGTGCTGATTTATTTCGTGCTGGCACTAAACAGGGAAACACAATGGGCTATATGTGTGTGTGTGTGTGTGTGTGTGTGTGTGCGTTTGGTGGGGGTTGTGTGTGTGTGTGTGCGTGCGAGCGAGCGAGATGGGGATTGTGTGTGTGTGTGTGTGTGTGTGTGTGTGTGGGGGTGTGTGTTTGCTGTGATAATGAGGGATGTTGACTCCCTATGCTATCTTGGTGATAACCTGTCACTGTGTGTCATACACAGACTCACAAATATAAATACACACGCACACACACACAAACACAACCTAACCACAGGCAAAACTAAATCTATCTATCTATCTATCTATCTATCTATCTATCTATCTGTCGGTGTGTCTGTCTGTCTGTCTGTCTGTAAATCCCAGGAATAACCTTTTTATAGTGAAAATAGTGGCATTACAATTCACTGCATTCCTTATGAATCCCATGTGTAGATGTAACATATTAGACTAGAGGTGATCAGGGAAGATCAGAGATGAGTAGTGAAGTGTAACCTAATCAATTGATCAGGGCAGACACTAGCGGACACGCTTGCATTCAGGACCGGCCCATCTGGTCCACAATGGATGCACAAAAATATGATTAATTACGGCGATCACACATGTCTGATCAGGTTATTAGATTGGCTATATTAAAAACACAATGAACAATTCATTGGATCTCCTATTTAAATGTTTTATTTTACAACAAAAATAGAAGACTTAAAGGTACTACGTGTAAAAAATGCCATCTCTTTACTGGCCCCTTTGGCCGGTAATTGAACTGCAGCCTGTTGGAGCTCATTCAGAATCAGAATCAGATATACTGTGTTTAACCCCGGCGGGAAAATGATAAGAAATAGAAAATAAGAAATAAGAAATATGTAAAAATCTGTTATCATTATACTCAACTATATAAAGAAATAATAATACAACTATTCTACAATAAATAACAACAGTGTAAGACATTAAAATTTCTGAGCACTGGAGAGTGAGCTCTGTGGGTTGAGACAATAATAAAAGTAAACATAAACTAATGTTAGTTATTATCATAAATAAACAGTTTAAAAATTCAAAAGTTCTGAAAGAACAGACATTATTGCCATGTCCGCACTTCCTTCCCTTTTCCTGGCACAACCGGCCCGGTTCAAATAAAGTAGACGTCACCGGTTGCGCTGACATCAGCCCTGCTTGCTGTTTGGACCTCAAAGATGTATCTCAGATTGTAGGAATAAAGGCCACACTAAATGCAATAACTGTGCGTCATTGAGTCTGAGATGCATCGCTATACATGCAGAGTATGGCTACATTTATCAACAGCTAAAAGGTTTAGAAGCGCACCGCGGTGCTTTGAGTTTGACCATATTCGCTTGCAAAAACAAAATAGGTCTTTGAAAAGGGCTGATTTCTTTCAGTTTAGTCTTGTTCTAAAGACCGGACATTGGAAAATATTTCACACTTGAACGCTGATATTGGTATTCAATGCATTTCTTTCCTTATATCGAGGACATTGTGTGGCACTCTGGGAAATATGTGTTGAACATAGTCCAATGTGTCAACAACACTTATGCGAAATAAACTGGCTCTCAATGAGCTATTGACATTAGGAAGCAAGAGAGGGGGAGTATTGTACATATTGTACAACAAGCGCCATCAGTTGAAGACACCTTCATGAGGGTGCCCTGTTGTTATGGAGAGGTGTTGATGAAGAGTCAACAAAGAAATGATTCAGACATTACCTACCAACAACTGGCCATGACATTCAAAACCATGATGAGACGTTTGTGTGTGTGTATAGGTTTTTGTGAGTGTGTATTTGTTTGCATGTGTGGGTGTGTATGTCTTTGTCTATAAGTGTGTGTGCGTGTGTGTAGGTATCTGTGTGTGTGTGTGTGTGTGTGCATGTTTGTGTGTGTGTGTGTGTGTGTGTGTGTGTGTGTGTGTGTGTGTGTGTGTGCATGTGCGTGTGTTTGTGGGTATCTTTGTGTGTGTGTGTTTATGTGTGTGTGGGTGTCTTTGTGTTTGTGTGTGTGTGTGTGTGTGGGGGTATCTTTGTGTGTCTGTGTGTATGTGGAGGTGTGTGTGTGGGTATGTGTGTGTGTGTGTGTGGGGGTATCTTTGTGTGTCTGTGTGTATGTGGAGGTGTGTGTGTGGGTATGTGTGTGTGTGTGTGTGTGTGTGTGGGGGTATCTTTGTGTGTGTGTGTGTGTGTGTGTATGCGGAGGCGTGCGCAGGCCATACCTTGCAGCTGCATTTCCCGGTGCGATCGGCGCACGCGCACACCTCTCGCTCCTGGTCGCACGTCTCGCTTTCAGACCCCGCCGCGTTGCACTCACACACCGTACACTGCAGAGAGAGACAGGCCACGTCACATGGGACACGTCAACACGGCGATACGGACATCGTGTCCTGAGGCGGGGTTGAAAGATCAAGAGCCGATAACGTGTAGAAGATGCTCATCGGCCCGGTTTAAGTTCAGTTGAAAACAAATGATTTTATTATTTGTTTAATGATTTAGATGCTATTTTATGCATTTGGCCTTCTTCAGTGAAAAGAAACGCCCCTGTTGTGAAGTAAATATCCAACCATTAGCTAGTCCACATGTTCTGTTTAGCATGTAGGTTTATTTTGGCATGCCCCCCACATGCTAACTATACCAATAGAAAACATACACTTTCTTCCATTGATTGGAATCAGGAGTTTTTACACCATGATAGCAGTGAGAGACTGTGTGCCGGTACCATTTACCTGAGGAAAGTCTCTGTACCCCAGCTGGCACTCGTTGCACTTTTCTCCTCTGTAGGCGTCTCGGCAGAGGCAGCAGCCCGTGTTCATGTTACACTGCTGGGCGACCGAGCCCACCACGCTGCAACCACAATCCTGAGAGACAGAGACAGAGAGACCAACTAAAAATAAAAATAATAAAAGTCAAGCACAGGGAACTCACATTTCAAAAGAGAAATTTTAAAGAGTCTGTTTCATAACCAGGTAAATCAAATATTTTAAACATTGACATAGTAAAGAATCTGCCTCTTATGTTTTCATTTTGAATTTAAAAGGATTTACCGAAATCAAAACACTGAGTTTCAAATAATTCTGCAACGTATTCATGCTGAGGGTGCAGAGTACACAAAAGTTCCATTTCCGTATCAACATTTGGGACAGAAAGCATAAAGAAGTACTGAGAACACAAAGAATAGTGTCCGTCTTTGTTATTTTGTGTTTATCTTTTATTTGACTGGTTAAAATGTTAACCATCGTTTTTTTTTCCGCTTTCCTTGCATCTGTTCTTGACCTCTTTTCCGTTATTTCTTACTCCTGTTTTATTCTTTCATAGTATATGAAAGAAAAGCTTTTTTTTTTACTTTTCAGTCTACTATTGAATTTTCCAGTTTAAGGCTAAAATTTGTAACGGGGTTACAGGTCACTTTAGAGGTTTGCTTTTTCCCCTTTTCAAACCGGGGCTGTAGAAAGGGCAAGGTTTTTTTCTGACCGTAGAAAAGGGACTTTTTTCTACCTTACATTAACACCACAGTACCACACACAACAGAAGAGGTATTCAGAAAGTGGAATAAGAATGAAAGGTGAAGGGTGAAATGAGGCAAGAAAGGAAAGACGTTTTTGTACATGTTTGAAGTCCTTGAGTTTAGGAGAGCAGTCGCATGCTGAGGAGGGGTTTGTTCAGCGTCTTCTCGAAGGCATGCACTCTTTTTGATGTCTGCGACAACAGCAGGGGGAAGGCCGCCCCATGTTATTCCAGCAGCTTAGAGAAAGCTCCTGTCAAGGAGTTTGGTGTTTGGCCCTGAGGAGTGAGCTGGTGGTATCCTCAGAGTGGTCCCACCCGGGACATGAACCGAGGGGAGCTGTGCTTTTAAGTCTGCTGGACAGTTGGGAGTGTGCATCTTGAAGAGAGCAGTTGTTTCAGCTGCTGTTTTGCGATGGCTCAGCTTGGTGATTGCATAATCCTTAAGGGCATAGACCTCGTCCAGACCAATGGTCTTTAGTGCCTTCAAAAGTCCTTTAGCAAAACTGTCATACCAGTGCTGTTTCATGGATGATTATAACTTGGTTGGTATGTAGCCTGTCGTTATCAATTAGGTCCATCAGCTTGAAAAATGGGAAAATCCCTCATTGGATGGTGATAATTGTTTGTTAGACTTGTGGCGTTAAATTACATAAATGTTTTTGTGAAATGAAAATGTGTTCTTCCTTGTTTCTGCTGTGTTTCTCTGGACTGTGTCCTGAGGCGATTTCGCAGGAACATGTGTCAGCAAGGTAAAAAGGGCTCTTGCCAGGAAGTGTGATAATGAAAGCAGCTCGGCCACCGGGGTCCTGGTGACCCATGCTGTTTTGGTCGGCCCGCTTGAATGTGGCAGTACATGTTCTCTGCAGTGGACAAATTCCCTTTTTGTTTCAGCGTTACTGGTTACTAATGCAATGATAAAGTTGGTTGAGAAGTGATTTACATGCATAAAGTATACATTATTTATATACATAAATATCTTGTGGTTGAATACATTTATGATCAATGTGTATTGGTAATAGTATAATGTTATTGCAACAGCAATTGGACTATTTAAGTATAAGTATTATTTAAAATATTATGAGTATGCTAATATGATGCAGAAGTTGATCATATAACGCATTTTTTTAACGTTTAGCACATGTATATTTATTAGCTGAGTAAAATAAACATTGAATATACACTACAATAACATAAAATGTATATTTTAATCAGATAACAGCTTATGTGTGCCATATAGCATACCATGTTGGTATTATTAAAACAAACATTTGAATTTGAACATTTTAAATATAAATTTTATGTACTTTAATATATATATTTTTATTATTCTTTTTCTTTTTACATTAGTAATATAAAAAAAACCTTTTAATTTCAATATTTGTTCCAATTTAGATTGCTACAGGAATTACACTTCCAGTTTAATTTAAGTGGCATTATATGTATGCTAATATGATGATACATTTGGTCCTATAATGCATTAGCACGATATCTAGCGTATGCTTTACAACACTGATGTCCATACCTAACCTGCTGTCTTTCAGATTGCCAAGGCGGCCTCTCCCCCAATCAAGCAATTGGTGACACCTGTGGCCAGCCCTCCAAAGCTGGGTTTCCAACAAATCTCTTTAGGCAGCACAGTGGACACTGTGCTGCAGCCACCACCTCTGGCTGCAGCACAGAAAGGCAGAATGTCCCTAGACATTCTGCCTTAAGTTTTGTTATATTGTTAGTTTATCCCAATAAAGTTGATCATTTAA
>JACYXH010000249.1:2965148-2992648 GCA_026745465.1 Lota lota
GCGGAACACACACACGCGCGGAACACACACACACACACACACACACACACACACACACACAGCCTTATTTTTAAATGCACATGTAAAGATGAGTGCAAGAAAACACACACCTGCAACCACAAAGACATACTCATAGGCACACAGATGAGTGCATATCCATGCACACATGCATTAACGGGTACAGGGATGCATTCCCTGTCACACAAACACCCGCGCACACACACACACAGTGTTTCTCTCTCTCTCTCTCTCTCTCTCTCTCTCTCTCTCTCTCTCTCTCTCTCTCTCTCTCTCTCTCTCTCTCTCTCTCTCTCTCTCTCTCTCTCTCTCTCTCTCTCTCTCTCTCTCTCTCTCTCTCTCTCTCTCTCTCTCTCTCTCTCTCTCTCTCTCTCTCTCTCTCTCTCTCTTTCTCCCCCAGCTTCAGCCTTTGGGGGCCATCTGGACTCCATTCTGTCAGTTGCTGCAATGCTAGCTTGTTAAGGCATTACATGTAGCTATGCATTTCACTGTTTAAGTCCATACTGGTCCGGTGGTGGGTTAAAATACCTTTTTTGTAAGCAAAACAAAAGCACATGCGGCTGTTACTGAGCAATCTGCAATCTGCTGTCTGTGAGTGAAATAGGAGAACGAAATGGTGTTTCCTGTTGGTTGTGTATTGGCCCGGGGTTCTGCAACAGTAGCTGCATTATGAATCTCAATCTACCATCATACCACCGTCAAAGTGACCGATTTTGTAAGACTTCAATAATAAGTGCAACATACATATAGTAATGAATTACATTGTTATTAAGGCTATCCAGTCAGTGCTTAGACTGCACATTGATGTCCAACCACAGTAATATGCTGCCTTTTTTTGCTATGGCGTACTATGTGTTTTTGTTGTTGTTCTTATTTTGTGTTTTTCAGGTGATTTAGCGATACTGGGATTTTGGCAAGAAACTAAACATAAAAACCATTCAATTGAAACACAAAATGGCCATCGCTGGTTGATGGAAGCTGGAAACTCTGACAGAGAGGAAAATGTCAAGCTTACAATCTGATAGAGCTCATATAGACTGGCCCTGAACTCTGTGGCTTCACTCAATAACATTCATTAGTCTGTAAGAGAGAGAGAGTGACAAAGGAGAGAGGCGTTGTGGTTTACTAATTCCTGGTGGTCCTTTGTCATCTCTACAGGATCGATAGACTACGCCCCCCTTCCAGACACAAGCAGCCGATCAGCACTGTGGGAGAGCCATAGATCAGGCTGATTAATCAATAACCATTTAGCTGGGTTGTAGAGCGGTGATGGGGGTCGGGAGTGGGTGACTGTAGAAGTATCAAACTCACATTATTATCTGACTATGTCTCGGTTGGTATCAGCCTGCCTGTTTGCCGACCGTTGTTGTTTGTCTGTTGGTTTCCTAACGGACTATTCTATTTGCCTGCCATTTCTGGCCAAATCATTTTGCACAGCTTTCCGTTAGTCTTTTTCATGTGGTTATTTGTTTGTCGGTGCACGTTGATCTGTCTCTCCCTGGTCATACACTCCATCTGTCCATCTGTCTCTCTTTGTCTTTTCCTCCCATTCTCTGAATAACAGTGTTTTTCAACAGCCGTGCAGGTGTTAATAAAGATTTTCACAAACAAGCACCATCTGCATGGCTATTTTCGCCCCCCTCTTGTCTCTTCTTTTCGCCGCTACCTTTCTTTCTCTTCTACTTGCCAGCTGTGGCATTACAGTTCTCTGTCTTTTACACAGATGGTAGTCGATGGGCTAGTTCTGATGCTAAAACACATTAGCACACGTGCGTCCCATCAATGCAGTTACGCTATTGTGCGTGACTATGCTACTTGATTATATTATAGGAATAAGGACTATTTATGATCCAGCAATTGAATCACATTACACTATAAAATGTTTGTGAACATCATGAAAATGAAAGTGATAATACATGTTTTTATTTCTTTTTATTTCATATTTTTTAAGCATACTAGCATTTATACTTTACCTAAGTCGCTCTGGAATTTAGCAAAAATGATCAACAAATTGAAAGGGAATACTTTCAACTTACGTTGGCAGTTTTTTGCACTGACGGCGTCACCGTAGTAGCCGTCGGCACAGCTCTCACACGTCACTCCCCCGTAACCCTGACGACAGCGAAGACACTGGCCTGTGATTGGATCACAGCTTCTGGGCAGAGCGAGGTCCAGGTTATCATGACATTGGCAGGGCTGGCAGGAACCCCCTGGCACGGTGGGCTGGCCAAAGTAGCCATTGGCACATCTAGGTGGAGGCGAAAAAAACGTTGGGAACAATAGTTCTAGAAAAACAGACCTGCGCAAAACAAATTTGATTTTGAATGGGATTTACATCAAGTGCTCAGCGGTCTACGAAAACATAAACAGTATACCAGTGGATTGAGTAACGTAATGGATGTGAATATAAGAAGAAATCTAATACACACGTGTCGCGCCGGAGATAACTCTACATTTCTGTGAGTGACATTGCTGTAGGCCAATCGTGTCTTGAAATTGCATGGCTTAACATGCTCTGACGTTCAGGAAGTTCACATGGGTAATTTGCAGGTAGTGCAAATTAACTGGAGAGGTTGAGACATCTGGCTGTTAGCATATGGGTAGAAAATATACCACAGAGATGTTATAGGCAGGTGAAGCTCATATCGTTTTGGGCCTGCTTAGGTATGCTAGTGCACAACCACATTTGATTCAATTTGATTTGATTAGGCTGTTTTTTTATTGTCCTCTATGGTAAATTTGACATAGTAATGACTATACCAGTAAAATATATTTTGTTTCCAATCACAGGTTCCTAATCTTTAATATAATTTAGCCCTATAGCTTTTTAGTTGCATATGTACCTTCAGTATACTCTAGACACTGCACAACATTGTGTTTTGTGACCCTGCTTATATGAGTCGATATAAAAGAAGAAAGTGCGTAAATATTGTGGATACAAGGAGCAGGCGAGAGCTTCAGACAAGCTTACGCTGTTCGCTATAAGTTACACGCTTTAAGCTATATGCTATAAGCATTACGCTATAAGCTCTATGCTCCAAACAATCATTTGTTATAAAGTCCATGCAGATGCAGGTTTCTGCAGACCAGGTGGATAAGTAGTTGAGGCCGGCTATACATTTGCCATAACAAGCTCAGACATATGCTTAATAGGTTTTAAATCAGTAATGACCTCATCGTTTATTATCATTGACGCTGTCTGAATTGGGCAACTCCTTCTACTCACTATTTTAAGTCTTACTTTGGCTCTTTCCTTCTACACCTAATCCCCCTTCTTTCTTTGTCTATCTGCCAGACCTCTGTGTCGCCAGCACTCTGCCACATCCCATGGTTTTCACCAGGTGTCATGGCCGCCCCCCACCCCTCTTCCATGTCACCCATCCAGGACCCCATCTACTCTATAAATACAATCTAATAGAACATAATATAATAGAGTGCTGCAGTGCAGATTCGATCAGAGCAGATCAGAATACTACCGAAAAATTATATAAGAATATAAGATATAAATATGATAAAAAATAAAAAAAATAGAATGAAATAGAATAGAAAGCACATGCGGAAACATGCATGTCAGTCAATATATAGGCAATATCTTCCTGTAGGCAATTGATCTTTACCCCTTCTATCAAGCCTTCCTTCTGCTTCACATCCTCCTCATAATCTACCTCACACTCCTTCTCTCCCTTTCTTCCCCCCTCCTTCGCACTACTCTCAGAAATCTACACTGCTGCCAATACAATTCAACACTTGACTTAAGTGTGTGGTAGTGCACACACACACACACACACAAACACACACACACACCCATACGCACACAAACACACACACACATGTGCACACACACACACACACACGGGCACACACACCTTCACACACACACACACACACACATGTGCACACACACACACACCTTCACACACACACACACACACACACACACACACACACACACACACATATGCACACACACATATGCACACACACGCACAAGCGAACAGCAAGCTAATAAAGCAGGTTGTATGGAGTACCAAGGAGGGTCAGTGGTAATAATCACTGGCCGCTCTTGACTCTCGCTCCTCTCCTCCTCCACTCTCTCTGGCCCTCCTCATCCTGTCTCTCTGGCCACCTCTTGACTCTACCTCACGATTCTCTCTTCTCTGCTTATTTTTTCTATTCTTCTCTCCCTCCGTCTGCCTTGAATTCCATTTTAGCAGAGGATAAAGACTTCCTTTAATATATTCTCTCTGCATTATTCAGTCATCTCTAGTTTCTCTCTCTTTCTCCTCACTCTATTCAGCTCATTTCTTCTTTCGTTCGATCGCTTTATTTTGGTCAATTTAGGCTTGATTAACTTTATTAGTGGTCTTAGTGGCTCTCACAGCAACAGTGCAAAGGCAATTAATATATTTATGGCTCCCCAGGGGCCTTCCACTTGTTACTAATGAATGAAAACGATGTTTTTGGTGCTCGCAATCGGACTACTCCTTGACCGCGTAGGCGGGCTATAATAGAGAATATGAAATGTCACATTTCTAGGCAAGATGCCAATCAAAGGAGAGATTTAGTGTGTTACTGTTGTTGTGGTTTTTCTTTTCTTTTTGCATTTTTCATTCCCCCTGTATATACTATAATACTAATAAAAAAAAAAGGACAATAAATTATTAACCTTTCTCCATTCTGACCTAAAATAAATGTGTTTACTTTGTTTGCCCACATTTTGACTAAAACCCAGCATTTTTAAGGCTGAAAAACATACACAACAAAACAAAATACCACAAAGGACACCATAAACCAAAAGCATTGTTGGAATTTGGATGCCTTTCTGGTTACTATTCCCGATCCGAACCACACAAAGAAAAGCTTCGACTTCAGCATGGAGTTAAAAAGTTCAGTGATTGGACTGATAGCCTATAAGAGCCCATAAGGAGAAAAGAAAGAGTTATGTTTTCCCCCTGGCCTGTAAGGCAGACAAATCAGTGCATTCTAAATAGTTAGCGCTAACAGCGGCAGCTCTGTGGAGTGGATAATGAAGTGAGATGGCAGGTAGACGTGAGAGGGATCAATTAGGCTAATCGTAAGGGAAGTGAGTGGATGATGATTACTCAGGCTAACGCTCCTGTGGCTAATATAATCTCATCTTACTCTACCGCTGCAGCTACCGCTGCTGCTACGCAGTTGCCAGGTCGCTAGGTCACTTGCAACACCAAGGATAGAGGTCTCTCAATCTCCTCTTTTATTTTCTCTCTCATGTCCAGGTTTTTCGTCTTCTCTTGACTGATTGACGGGACACTTTGGTGCCAGGACAGCAGACACATTCACATGCACTTGTCATGCAAACAAGCGCACGCACACACACACACACACACACACACACACACACACACACACACACACACACACACACACACACACACACACACACACACACACACACACACACACACACACACACACACACACCTCGGGCCTTGTGCTTTTGTGATAGTCCGGGCCCTTCTGTCTGCATCAGTACAGATGGACATTTATCAGTGAAAAGGTTTGTATTTCCCATTCGCCCACTCAGAAGATTGCCATTTTCATCTCTACTCATGCCCCCGCAAACTGTCAAAAAAGAGAAATGGAATCAGAGTCCCCTCCGCTGTTTACACCTTCATTATTAGATCCTCACATACAATAATCTGATTTTATCACCACTAGCTGCTGGTGGTGAGTCAGTCTCTCTCTCTCTCTCTCTCTCTCTCTCTCTCTCTCTCTCTCTCTCTCTCTCTCTCTCTCTCTCTCTCTCTCTCTCTCTCTCTCTCTCTCTCTCTCTCTCTCTCTCTCTCTCTCTCTCTCTCTCTCTCTCTCTCTCTCTCTCTCTCTCTCTCTCTCTCTCTCTCTCTCTCTCTCTCTCTCCAACTGCGGCAACAGAGATTTATAAAAAGATTTTTGAACATTGGTCAGAGTGCGGGGAAGGCATTCGGGCAATGCCGGGGCCACGGCAATAGGGTGCCTCAGTGTCCACCGCACACCTCAGATGGGCTGGTGGCGGCGAGCCGCTATGGCATGGATCACATCACCACCGTCCCAAATGGTTTCAATGAAGGACAGTGAAAAAGGAGAAAGAAGGGCTCCACTCTCACGTCAAGCGTCGTGACAGGTGGGTTCCCTTTTACGTCAAGTAGGCTGACTTCAACTTGGGGGGGGAAGGGGGTTGTGAGTGTGTTTCTTTGGAAGGATGGGGGGGGGGGGGGTGGAGGGTGGGCTCACATACATGCTAATAATGTACAACTATCCAACTCTGCAGCTAATTTTGGTGAGTCCTTTTAGAGGGTTCCATCACACTTGTTATAGATCAATTCTCCACCGACCCAATGTATGGTCAGAAAAACGTTATGCGCCCTACTAGCCTTACATGTATTCATGAGAGCTAGCAGACAGACAGAAAGATAGACGGATGGACAGAGACAGAGAGACCGACAGACAGACAGACGGACAAAGACAAACAGACAGACAGACAGATGGACAGTGGGCTACTCAGACAGTAATGGGTTTATTTAAGTCGAGCTAAGAAAAATGTATCCCAAACATCGATTGTTGTGTATGCATAACTTTATATCTAAATGTTAATGAACAAATGTGCACACAAAAACAATAATACAAAATAAACCATTTTATGTGTGTGTGTGTGTGTGTGTGTGTGTGTGTGTGTGTGTGTACATTTGTGGATGTGTAGGTGTATGCGTGCAGATGTGTGTGTGTGTGTGTGTGTACACGTTTGTTGATGTGTGGGTGTATTCGTACAGTGTGTGTGCATATTACCTGCCACATCGTGGTCCTGTGTATCCGGTCTGACAACGATCGCACAGCAACTCTCCTCCATTGCCCAGGTGACAGGTAGGGCTGAAGCTGCCATGGTCACCATGAAGACGTTGATTTTGTTGTTGTTGTAGTTGTTGTGGTTGTTGTCGGTAGCGTTGTCCCAGTGTGCAAAGAGGAAGTACGAAGAATATGAGGAAGAGGAGGAGAGAGCGAGTCAGCGCCATTGTTTCTCCCTTCAGACTCTCTCACACACACGACACCTCTTGTCCCTTCACTTTTTGACTGCATACACACAAGAAACTTTGGAATTCAGTCCATAATCTCCCAAAATTTCTTCTGAAAGCACTTTATTCCCACTGACACACACACTTTTCTCTTTATAAAGACACACACTCCTCTCCCTCAAGACACACACTGAAATCACAGAGAGGCTGGTCAGGGGAGAGAGAGCGAGAGAGCGAGAGAGAGAGAGAGAGTACCCCATCACTCACTGCCCTCCTTTTCCCCCCATTAAACTATAGATAGGTCTGCTAGCTCGGGTTCCAGGCCCCAGCCGGACTGGCTGGCTAGTGGGCTAGCAGACTAGCTAGCCGGCTGGCTAGCATGTTGACTGACTGATTGGATGACTGAGCAAGAGGGCCAGATAACTGCAACTGCAACACAGTTGAACACTCAAACAACCTGTCAGACAGTCAGCGGCTGAAATTATTCAGCAACCATATAAACATGGCATTATTTGACATGATTCCAGTATTTTTTTTACGGTAATCCTTATAATGCAAAAAAGGATTTGGCAGGTAAACAAAGGAAAGGGTGTTCAGGTAGTTTAACGTGCCAAAGACCTGGGCATGACCGAGGCAGGAGCCGTACTGAATTCATGTCAAATGTCCCTTTGTTGGACTGATGTCGCACAGATTTGGCTGTGGAGTAAGTGGCGGGTGGGGTAGGGAAGGTGGAGTTCACACGCCATACGAGCCGACTAGCAGTCGGGTTTGCGTGACTGACTGGCTGGCTGACTGACTGACTTATTGCAAAGAAGCCAAGGGATTGGTTGTGTATATATTTCTGTGAGTGAGGGAGGACGGGGATGTGGAGTGGGAGATTGAAAAGGAAAAGAGGAAGAGAGGGAAGGGAAGGGTGCTTCTTTCTTTAGCTCTCTATTATTAGCGGCTCCTGGAGTTTTGGACAGTACATGTCATTGCTGCGTTGAAATTCTCAGCTGCTGCTGCTTGTGTGTGTGTGTGTGTGTCTGTTTGTGTGTGTGTGTGTGTGTGTGTCTATTTGGGTGGGTGTGTCTGTGTGTGTCCGTTTGTGTGTGTGTCTGTTTGTGTCTGAGTGTGTGTGTGTGGCTGTTTGTGTGTGTGTGTGTGTCTGTCTCTGTGTCCGTTTGTGTGTGTGTGTGTGTGTGTGTGTGTGTGTGTGTGTGTGTGTGTGTGTGTGTGTGTGTGTGTGTGTGTGTGTGTGTGTGTGTGGCTCTAAGAGTTTAGCATCTTGTTTTGGTGCGGTGGCCAAACTGTTGATAAAATGGACAGAAGACCGCCACATTGAATCGAGTCCACGGAGTACGTCACCAAATTCATTGGATTCGGATTCATCGCGGACACACATGTTTTCTCATCGTCTGGATTGAACTTTGTGGGAAATGCTTGTTTATCATTACTCATTTCTGCAGCATCAACACCGACACCATTAGAGAGTAGTTCTCTTCGAAACTTCAGGTCAAGAAAGGAGGGAGGAAAAAAGAGAACAAAAAAAAGCAAGAGAAGCAGTGAGGTGAACAAAATGTCCAGAGATGAAAGAAGGGGTGGACAGAGGAGTATTACTCCGAACGCGTCACGTCAGGAAGGTAGAGATTGGGGTGAGAAAAGTGAGCAAGAGAGACAGGGGTCACCGCAGTGATACAGTGAGGCTGTTGATTAAACTGTCCCGGACTGTGGGGCGGGTCCACCGTGACGACCTACTTGTTGCTGGGCAGCCCGAGCGGGCAGGCGCAGGGCTGACAGTCGTCGGCTGAGCCGTGGGTGGCGTTGCCGTAGTAA
The DNA here is from genome assembly GCA_026745465.1 of Lota lota. Taxonomy (NCBI): domain Eukaryota; kingdom Metazoa; phylum Chordata; class Actinopteri; order Gadiformes; family Lotidae; genus Lota; species Lota lota. Next base: position 2,974,007 of record JACYXH010000249.1, read on the forward strand.
CCAGGTAGACAGGCGCCGCAGCGAGGCCCGGCGGTGTGGTGGGAACAGTCCTTGAAGGGGGACAAGGGGTTCAACGCTCAGACAGGTTTCGAGAACACATCGGCCGCGAATGAAAACAATTTAGCCCCCACCCCACCCCGATTTTCCTGCTCCACTGCTTGTAATCTACGACTTGCCCCCCCGACTTGCACCTAGTGCACCCAAGGATCCAACATCAATGATTCCCGCTCACGCACACATATTGACTCACACAGGACATTTACATAAAAGTAATTTAGCAAAGGCACTACAAAAATAAAAGTCCTTGTACTGTATCAAAGTATTTATACTGGTGTGAAGGAAAAACCATTGAGGAGCTTGCACTGTGTAAAGAGACTATATTTGTGTTTGTTTTGTTAGTGTGTTGCGTGCGTGCGTGCGTGCATGCATGTGTTTGTGTGTCTGTGGAGGTGGGCGTTGGCAGAGCGTGGTGTGTGTTGTCAGCTGCTTTCAAAATCATTTCCTTCTCAGATCAAATGTCTAGTCTCGGATGAAATGTACTGTGATGCTGACACGCTGTCCCTCTCGCTATCTCACTCCCTCGCTCGGCTTTGCACGGACACACGCACATGCACACAGGCCCACACACACACACAGAGCATGGCCCGAACCCAGGGTCATGGCATGTTACAGATGCTCAACCAGTCAGAGAACACGGTCCTGTGGGGCAGTGTGTATTTCCAACGCCTGTGTGCCAGTTGATATGTGTGCGGATGTGTGTGTGTCTGATTGTGTCTGTATGTTGGCAAGTCTGTCTTCATGACAGCAAATGTCAGACAGTGTTTCCGTGACGTTTTCGTCTGTGTATTATTTTTGGATTGTGTATTTTGTTCTGTGTGTGTGTGTGTGTGTGTGTGTGTGTGTGTGTTTGTGGGTGTCTGGCCATGTGTGTGGGAGTTCCTACCAATCATTATATCTCAGCATTCCCCTCATATACGTATAATGCAATAGAACATGGTAGAACAAGCATGTGTGATTGTGTGTGTTTTTTTGTGTGTGTGTGTGTGTATGTGTTTGTGTGCCTGTGTGTGTGTGCGCGTGTGCACGTGAGAATGAGAGTCAGCGGGAGAGGAAGAGAGACTTTGTGATTAGTTTGATTCTAACTGACATCATTTGCCTCCAGCAACCCATGGAGTATGGATGGAGAAGTGAGAAAGCACATAAGTGTGTGTGTGTGTGATCATTCTGAAAAGCCCAGAGCTTCCTCGCAATAAAATCAATTCTCCCTGGATTTCCAATTGACAAAATTAGCTGAAATAAGATAAGGGTGCTTTGTGTTTCAATTAAATCAATGCAGATACATGACGCATCGCACACAATTCATCTATGATTAGTTCAAAATAGGGTTGACTGAATTTATTAAACACAAAGTAATATAATAATAGGGTGGGCTCACTTTGTTAAACACACAACAAGCATTTTGCATTGACTTAAATGAAAGGTGGCACATTGAGATTTGCAAATACTTATCCATTAATTCAATTCGCTCACTTATGCGAATGTAACGTAATCAATGTAATCAGTCAGCAGAGCCTCCACTTACCAGACAGTGCCCGGTGACCTGATGGCAGTGGGCCGAGTGTCCGTGGCAATGACAGGCTTCACACACACCGCCGTACAGCGCTCCGTTGACCCTCCGGAAACCAGTGATACACCCCTGAGAGACAGAGAGGCAGAGATGAAGAGAGAGTGAAAGGAAGGAAGAAAGAAAGAGAGAAACAAACAAACAAACAAAGAGAGAAAGAAAGAAAGAAAAAAAGAAAGAAAGAAAGAGAGAAAGAAAAAGAAAGAGAAAGAAAGAGAGAGCACGGCAGGCTGACAAAGCAGCAGGCTATGCATCTTCAAACGGTACGTGTTGAAATGATTAATTAGCCTATGTAGCCCTAATTAGTGCCTCCATTTTGCTTTGAGTGGTGTGCCTTGCTGGCTGTGCATGTCTACGCAGACAGGCCCTGTGTGTGTGCGTGTGTGTGTGTGTGCGTGCGTGTGTCTGTTCCTGTGTGTGTGTAGGTTATTTTTGTTCTCTGTGTGAGTCAACTTAAGGCACTTAAATGATAGCAGAGTTGAGAACAGAACACTGATGGGGCACGTCCCCCCATGTGTGTGTGTGTGTGTGTGTGTGTGTGTGTGTGTGTGTGTGTGTATGTGTGTGTGTCTGTGTATGTGTGTCTGTGTGTATGTGTGTCTGTGTGTCTGTGTGTGTGTGTCTGTGTGCATGCATGTGTGTGTGTGTGTGTATGTGTGTGTATGTGTGTGTGTGTGCGTGTATGTGTGTCTGTGTGTGTGTGTGCATGCGTGGGTGTGTGTGTGCGTACCTCACAGGAGCTGCCAGCATATCCAGGTGGACAGGCACAGATTTCTACGGCTGAAGCTCTCTTCTCTCCTCTGGCGTGAAGATCTGATATCTCCATAGAGAACGCATGCAACCTAGACATAACACCCACACACACACACACGTGCGCACGCACACACACACACACACAGATGCAACATCTCGGTTGAAACACTGATAACTCGTTGTTTCTGATTGGTACTCAAATTGGCGTCAGCTGGTGGTACAGCAAGAGCCGCCAAAACAATTAGCATTCCATGGTGCTTTGATACTTTACACACATCTCACAGAAGGGGACTGGGCAGATTCAGACTGGGATGTTCCCATGGTTCACATTGTTGAGTATGAGGAATCGGTCCATCCTACCCGTACACAGCACTGGGCTCTGTGCTGTAGGAAGCCCTCACAGACACGCTGGTCACATCAGCCAACACGGACAAGAATTCCCGTCGACTGATTGGCTGCCGGCTCTCTGAAACTAGGAAGTTCTCAGGCAGGAGGGTGACGTTGTTGGTGCTGGGAGAGGAGGGGTACACTGGCTGGCCGTATTTACCGTCAATCATCTTAATCCCGGCACCCTGAGGGAAGAAGGGGGAATAAAGAGCTGCAATGCTAGTCGTTCTTCCTCTCTTTTTTTTTCCCTTGAAGGCTTTTTGACATCATTATTAGAAACAATTGATCACCAAACCTCAATTCACTCTCACATCCAAAAAGCAACGACTACAAATAATAATAATAAAGCAAAACAATACACACTAGAGTGAGCAATGCTAAGCGGGTTTGAAGTAATGAAAAGCAGCTTGCTATCGACCTCTTAAATGGTTTGGAATTGAAAGTGAAACTGTTCCCCCACTTCTGCAAGCTACTGTATCTGACAGGCTGTTTTCTAGTGGTAGAGGGAGCCGCAAGCCGCGGGCAATCGATGGGTCTGTAACCACTAACGGGGAGTGACAACTACTGATGGCGAAGAGAGAGAGAGAGAGAGAGAGAGACACACACACACAGCAGAGAGGGGGGGGGAGGGTGTTGGGGCGGTGGAGGGTAGCTTGCCTCGCCAATAAAGGTTTAAGTGAAAGCTAATTGAAAGAGTGGGCAGCAAAGGAAGTAAGTGAGGGAGAGAGAGAGAGAGAGAGAGATAGAGAGAGAGAGAGAACAATAGTTGAGCAAAAAAAGAGGTAAACAGAGAACAAGAAAGAAACAAAGACGTAGAAGTGTAGAGAAAAGAGTAAGAAAAAGACCCAGAAGGAAGGCAGAGTCATAGAGGAACAGAGAGAGAGAGAGAGAGGCCCTGAAGGGCCCCTGGGATTAAAGCGTTTATTGAATCTCTCTCTCGTTTTTTCATTTATTAATTTGTTAGCTTTCATTATTTCTTTGACAAAACTATCCTCAGCACATCTGGATGGAGGAGAGGGTGGTGGGAAGGTAGAAGGTGGGTGTGGGTGGTGTTGTTGGGAATTCAATGAAACCAGGTGCAAAGGCGAGGGTAGTACCAGGTCATATTGGGAGAAAACATTTGACAATAAAACCATTTGTTTTACAAGATTACAAATATGATTTGTTTACTACGAACACAAATATTTCAGTATGGTCAAACTAGGTAAAATATAGTATTATAATTAAAAAGTAAGGCCACAAGAAACATAGAACAAATTCACAATAGGATGTGAATTTAATGTATGACAAAAAGAAAAGAGTCACAGGGATATAGGGGAAGAGTGAAGTATAAAGAGACAGAGAGAGGGAGAGAAAGAGAGAAAGAGAGAGAGAGAGGGGAGAGAGAGAGAGAGAGAGAGAGAGAGAGAGAGAGAGAGAGAGAGAGAGAGAGAGAGAGAGAGAGAGAGAGGGTGCCTACAGGGTGTAGGTGGTTCATTAATGCAACGATTGGATTGGCTTTGTGTGAGTTGACAAGAAGATGGACACATTGCTAGTCCCCTGTTCTGCTCTCTTCCTTCTGCCTCTCCTGCCCTTGCGATGGTGGTTCCCACCCTTTGACTTAAGGTGGATCATTCAAATGTCATCGAGACCGAGGTTTTCTAATGCTGATGTCTTGGGCCAGGTTGATCTTATATGGTTCAATAAATCAAATGAATAAATAATAACAATAATAATAATGATAAAAATAATAATACTTTTGAACACAAAGCGTTCATGTAACCAAGAAGTGTGTGCTGGTTTTCGTTTGAAATATTCTGCCCACTCAACCACAAGTGTGTTAGACTGCCCCATCACAACACAAATCTGTCTCTGATTTAAGCCAAAATTAAATGTGTTTAATAGTCTTCCTTTATGTTGTATTATGGGATTCACTGTTTGGCAAATGATGAGGGATCATTTCTGCAGCTGCAGCATAATGTGGGAAAGACTCCCAAACAACACGCACACACACACACACACACACACACACACACACACACACACACACACACACACACACACACACACACACACACACACACACACACACAGGACACATTACACACACATTAGCATGCAGGACACACACAGGACACAGAGTTTGGTGTGATTCAAACGGAAAGAACAGCTACCTAATAGCGTTTGCTGCCTTGATTATTGCTGTCATTCATCACACAGCTTCCCACTTATTAGGGCGACGAGCATAAAGAGAGTCTGTATCTGCATCTTTTATCACTGGCCTCAGCAATTTTTTGCTGTCAGTGTATCTGTGTGTGCATGTGTGTGTGTATCTGTGTGTGCATGTGTGTGTGCATGTGTGTGTGCATGTGGTTTCAGCCCTCTCAGCCCCTACTTTATTAAGTGGTCGGCAGGAGTCGAATAGTCAATAAATAAAAGCAAAGATAAATAATGCTTGGACTACACATGCACACATATGGTAGGCCAAAAGGGTTTCAACTACGCCTCACTGTAGACGTGTATTGATCAAAATCGACGTGACATACGGCGTTTAAGCTTTCATAACACCTCATCTAAATGCGCCGTTTCTGTGGTTCAAAGCGCGGTCGTTTGCACCGCTTTTCCTCAACTCTACAACGGCGTTAAAGACACCGTTTTGCTTTTTAAATAATAGCCATTGAAAACCTTTTTCAACAGCGGGTTTGGACAACAGTAAATATGAACTCCTCCTCTTGGCTCCTCCTTATGAACCTTCTTCACCCAATCAACGGAAAACAACGTCAGACCACACCAGTCCATGAATGATCTTTCTATCATTAGCGCTGTGCGTTCACTTCACTACACTGTGGACCTAGGCTGTGTCGGGTGTTTAATCCATGTTCCATTCGGTAATACACTTCAGTAAAAACATTATTTTCACTTAGATCACCACGTTTTGTCTCCCTTTAGTTCTCAGAAAGTAGCGTATGTATGGTGTTATTGTAGGCCTACATCTATTCCTCTTGATGTTCAGTGTGGCTGTTTTACAATATTTGCAATATTCATTTACCTAACAAAATCAATACAGACGATTATTAAATACATTTTCGTTCATATGTGGCTTAAAATGCGGTGTTATGAAAGCTTAAACACCGTATTTTATGTACATTTGAATCAATACATGTTTACAATGAGGTGACCCTAGTTGTGACCCTTTCACCCACACTGCTAAACACTAGGGCAAGAGACCCATTTCTAAATCAAACACGATTTCTTTATTTAGATCAACACACATGCATTCCATTAACATGAAAGATAGACTAAATGTTGTTGTATGTGTCTCTGCGTGATGCATGTGGTCTGGAAAACGTTAACCAATTTGGATCTGCTTCATGTGTGCATGTGCGTGTGCGTGTTTAGTGTGCATTGTTTTGCAGTTTGCGTATGGGTGCATCATGTTTAAAGGTGTAGTATGTATAATTTTGTGGTATATAGCGGAACGGATGTGTCAGGAATGGAATATTATTTTCATAAGTATGTTATAATTTGTCTATATTCCAATGAAAATAAGAATCGGGTATTCTTCCATGGAGTCCGCCATGTTGCCCCGCCATGTTCCAACAGTAACCCAGAATGGACAAAAGGCTCTAGAGAGGATGCATTTTAACTTACTTACTTAAAACATATGACCTACGGTTTTACAGACTAAATACAATTCATAAATCTATCAAGGAACATCTTCACTTGTAGATGATGACATCATTTTGCTAGTGTACTTGCACCTTACAGGCCATTGCAGACCACCGACGCTTCCCCTACATTGTTGGAAAGGGAGAGGTGAGGGCTGCGATATTAAGTTGGTTGCAATCTGCAACCTCTCCGCTAGATGCCACTGAATCCTACACACAACACATTTAAATACAGGAATGTTTGTGCAATCAGACTAGGTTTGGTGTGTGTTTGTGTGTGTGTGTGTGTGTGTGTGTGTGTGTGTGTGTGTGTTTGCGTTGGTGGAGGATCACATGCCCAAATGTTTGCATGCATTGGCAATGTGTGTGTATGCAACATAGAATATCAGCATCAATCTGATCTCAGCCTTATGCCCAGATCTGTGTCTGTTAATTTATGAGTCTGTGCGTATGTCAGCACATGCACATGTTTGTAGCTGTGTGCGTGTGTGTGGGCTACCTTACCTCTATGATTAGGTCTGGCTGGGAGGTGACTCTGATGTTGCTAGGATCTTGTTGGTTTGTGACATAAGACACAGTGTAGACCAGGCTTCCTCCGTACGCTGCAAGCTGGAAGTACAGAGAGAGAGAGAGAGAGAGAGAGAAAACACATGCATTTAAGTGTTCTGCAGTACATCATTTAAGTTAAAAGAAATACGCAACACCCACACATACACTGTAAGATAAGATAGTACTCAGATGGAAAACTCAGGTAGTAAACATAAACATAAATAAATAAGAATAACCTGAACAAATTATACAAATAAAACATGCATTACTTTAACCAACATGAACAAGGGGAGAATGTGAAGAGAGAGCTTAAGGCAGTGTTGGAGGTAATATACCTTTCCAGAACTTTCCAAAGTGAGGGAGGCATAGTGCTCGTATTCTGAAACGTCAACACCAACACCACTTTAAGACAAAATCATTAATTCACTATTCCCATCAGTCTGCTCTTCCCTGCGTGGTCAAACCGGTCACGCATGGTTAAAAAAAAACGTTGACAGTGACGAGAGAGGTGCCCCCGGAGCCGTGGCCGTGGCAACCGTCCGCTAATGGCCAATTAAACGAGACAAACCACTGAGCAATTCCATGTTTTTGTTTTCAATAAAGGCCATGACTCAGATATCATTAGAAGTGGTGAATGACACTTCGGGTGACTTTTTGTGTGTGAATGCATATTGTGGTTAATTGCATACGTGCCCCGCAATTGAGAATGAGGTGCATTTTACAGAATAGGGCACACGGCTTCCTAGCGACTGTAAAAAAGAAACAAATAATAATAATCATCATCATGCTCATCATCATCATTAGGATCCTCGTCATGAATCACCATCCTCTCCTACAGCCTCAGCACCACAAACAATCAGTGTTTGTAATGTCAGCAGTCAGGTAGCAAGCTATTTATTCCACATAGTCTGTGCGGCTGTTCACATTACATTTCAACCTTTGTGGGGTATAAGATAGTTCGGATGGAACTGGTTCTTCTGCTGTTTGAAAAAAAGCGAGAACATTGTCCTTTTTTTCCTTATCTTTTCCTTTTTCTTTTTCTATGTCTTCTTCCAAGGGAGGAGCTGAGGACCAAGTAGAAGTGCTGTGTCGGCATTCTGCTGTTGAAAATTCATTATTCTGTCGTAACCTGAATGAGCGGGGCTGATAATAACACCACCATCAAACACAGAGAGAGGGAGGGAGGGAGGGTGAGAGCGAGAGGGAGGTAGGAAGAGGGAGAGGGAGAGATGTGGTCATAATGCCTCTATAAACTATGTTCAATCTGCATCATTACTCTCCGTTTTTCAAACAGCAGAGAAGGAATCAGCGATTTCACACCTGAGTGAAAAAAGGACATCTACATGCACACACACACATGCACACACACGCACACGCACACACACCTTGTTATAGTTGGAAGAGCTTTTTTTATTGACAATATAAAAGCCCCATTTGCAGTTTTTGACGGCAAATGGATAGTCAGACACACACACATACACACGCACAACCACACACATACACACACACACACACACACTAACAAACACCAAATCCTACAACGACCACACACTCACAAGTTGTGCTCAAAGTTTGCTGGCGGCACATTTTACTCATTTAACACACCATAATCCAAGAGCAAGAAGTCACGCACATTTCATACACACCACACAGACTGATGTCTTTCCCTCCAACGGCTCACAAAGACTCATCCAGAACATCCACCAAAAGCCAACAACAACAATAAAGCGAAGAAGGAGAACAGGAGGAACGAAAGCACACACTGACACAGCGGGACAGGAGAGGAAGACAGAGAGAGAGACGCGTTGCGGGGGCTGAAACACAAGAAGCAAACAAAACACAATCTTGTGTCTCGAATGTACGTGATCCTGGACACACACACACACACACATCCAAACGTGCACACACACACACACACAAATAGTCAAACCCATGCACACATGCACGCACACAGACACACCTACACACACACACACACGCACATACACGCACACACACACATAAACATATGCACACATGCACACACGCACATGTATGCCCGCACAAACACATGCGCACAACACACACACACATCCAAACACACACATACACACACAGTGGATTGGCCAAACATAATGCCCCCCCTTGGAGCTGATTACAATGGGTGTCTGTGGGAGTCCCAATGGAGGTGGATAAGCCCTGCTATTAAACTCTATTAGGAACCATTATGAGGAGACCTCTATTGTCAGGGGGGCGTCAGGTAGAGAGGATTTAATCCCAGGCGGTTGGAGTGGGGGGATTCATCAGCTATGCATTGTCACCTATCTAACACAGCAGTCATTACCAGGAAACCACGGCTGTCAACAAAAGCGTGGGCGATGGTCCTTAGGTTGGGCTTCCATTTGTCTCGATTAGTTGTTGTGTTTTTTGTGCTGAATGTAGGCCAGCGAAAGGAAGAATTGTATATGATGTTCACACGTTTAACCACACAGAGAAAAACATCTGGATGCCGATGAAAACATTTGTTGGTTGAGTTTGTTTTCCATTTCCAGTTTGAATATAACGTCTGGAATCAACTCGGTCAAAAAGGAAGAAAGCAAGAGTATAACGGCCAGGACAAGCGCTATGGGAAGAACGTCACAGGGAAAAAGGACAGGGAGAAGGCAGGGAATAACCAATCAAAAGCAGACAAATGAAGAGTACCCTGTGGTAAAAGAAGATCAGGACGAAGGAGAGGGATTACGTATGATATGATGGGATGATGGGATGGGAGATTAGATGTAATTCGATTTGAGAAATGGGTAAATACCTATTCATTTCAAAATCTGAACCCTTGTGTAATCCTTTAGCAATGATCAAGTTGACCCAGTGAAAAGCAAGAGATGGAGGGGGGTAGAGAGAGAGAGAAGGAAGACAACATGGCATGATAGAGGGAGAGAGATTAGACATGGATAATGAGGGAGAGAAACTGTGGGTGGGCATAGGGTGGTGCTGGTGGTGTTGGTTGTGGGGGGGTGAAGCATTCTTCAGGAAATGAAGACCAGATTTTCAGCAAAGCCTCAGAAAAACAAAGTTGTCTGCAACCTCACATATATACACATACTTTCACACAATACAACACTGAGACATGAACCCACATAAACTCAAAAGGTATACACACAAACTCGCAGCCACACATTCAAACACACACACACACAGGACTTCATTTTGAGGAGTGTAGTTTTGTTTACTTTCTCCACTAGGGTTTCACTGTCTGTTTATCTACTGGTCTATTCGTGTTGAAACCAGCACACCCACACACACACTCACCCTCTTCACACAGACACGCACATACAGACATACATAACATGCACGTCAACAGGTATTGCTGTAGTCTCTAGCATTAGGATTAGATTTGCTCCAAATGGACCAAAACACAACAGAATCCATACTAACAGACACACTGACAGTGCTGGTGTGTGCATGCTAGATTCATGTTTGTGTGTGTTTGTGTAGGTGAGCCTCTGTCTGTAATGTATGTTATAAGGTGCTGAACATGAGACGAATAAGGGTCGAAGAAAGTTTTACAGTGTCCCCACCTTTTCAGCTGGAATTCAAACACTATGAGATTAAAAAAAAATGTGTTTGAGGAAGAAGGGGGGGGGGGGGGGCGTGTTATCACCATGGTAACCACCCACGCCAACTTTGTGATACTTTTTTAGTACCGTAGTTGAATGAGCGTTATAATGAGGGATGTTGTATATGAAATGCACCACACACCGTAGCGTTATACTATAGGTGCCTGGGAAGCCTAACCCTCACTGGGACCTGGACATTAAATAAACCGCTGCTCAGACGGAGCTTCACCACCCACACACATCGTAGCGTTATACCATAGGTGTCCGAGAAGCCTAACGCCTAACTAACGGATGCCGCAGTCAACCACTGCCCAGGCAGAGCTCCACACAGCCACACACACCTTGCCCTGATGTCCCTACGTCGCGACGTCAAGGAGTATACTTACAGGCACCTCGGCGTCACAAAGGACCGTTACCTGCGTTCGATTCAGAGTGGAACAATCACGTAGTGTTTTGGGAATACTGGCAAAAACAATGGATTGCTTATTTTTCTCAATTAGTAACAGTGATAAAATGGCATAGATACTATGTTCACGATCATATAAGACATATTACCATGGTTAAAGCAACAACAAAAAACGGTTTTGGGTTCAATTGCTCTTTAAAGTGTGACTAACTCCCCCCTTTACTTCAGTCACTATCTCGCATGCCAACGTTCTCACGCCGTCATTGCCAGCTCCCATTTATACTGGGCCAATCAGGTTCCCCTTCCTTACTGATGAGTGAAATGGCGCTAGCTTACAACGCATACACACCCCATTCATCCAGCCCCAAACGATCTCATTTTGATTTCCCTGCAGCCCTCCTCCACCCCATTCTCCTCCAACACATGGGCTCCATCCATCTCCCGCAGCAGGAGATGTGTCCAGTGGAGACCACACTCCACCAGGGATTCCATCTAGCCACCACACCAACCCCACCCTCTAGACTCCATCAGGGGGGAATCTCATCTACAGGCTGATTTCCTGGCCTCTTCATCGCAAACATGGTGAATTCCACCTGTTTGTAAAGGAGTGTGCAGGTTGATAAGAACGTGAATTAGCATAACTTTATAAGGAGGCGTCCCGCACCATTTCCGCAGAAGCGTAAAAACGATTAGAGTGCAGAGCGCACCGTGTTAGAGTGATGTCCTCCTTTTGGAAGTCGATAAAAGAAACACATAATATTTAGGAGCGTCATTAGTGGCATTAGAGCCCTTGCTTCGGAAAAGGAGTGGGACATTTGCTTTTATGCTGTTGATTCGCTGTCCGCTGAAGGATGCAGTGTCCGAAATAAAATACAATTGTGGTTTTATAATAGATTCCAAAACATGGCTTGGCATGCATGGACAAATCCTCAAACTACATGGAAACATGTAGTTTGAGGCGTATATTAATACTGCAAACCAAAACACCTTATATTTAATAATATTACAGTTGTTCTGAAGAGTATAGATTAGGCAGTTTGAGTGCAGCGACCCAGGACTGTGGTTTAGTTAAGTGGGTTTAGTGTGAGTCCATAGACCAAGTCAAGCCAAATCACAAACTATACAATTATCCACGTTAGAATCACACACACACACACACACACACACACACACACACACACACACGCACACACACACACACGCACACACACACACAACAGTCAATAAAACACCTATGCTGCTTTTGTTTCATTCCAGAAGTTTTTGCAAACAGCGGAGCTCTACGGATCCCTGATCTATACCACTGAGATCGCTGAGAAGTTCAAGTTATAGTTCAGTCTTTGTTGTTGTTGTTTTGTTTCCTGTTCTGACACACCTCAGATAAACAAATAAACACATATCTATAGACACTTATCATTTAAATATCGATCAACCAATCAAAAGCTGTATCACCACAATCTTGAATAAAAGAGACTTGAAGGAACATAACCTGTGTCTGCTTTCTGACCAATGCCCACTCAGCAAACACGAACCCTAGCAACCAGTTATTCCTAGCAAGACTCCTCTTGGATTTGGAGAGATAATTCAAAATACAAGGATTTTGGTGAATGCGAGAAGTGCTCTTAAAGTCACAATGTGTAATATTTGAACTAGCTTGTAGCTTAAAATAAACTGGACATATCTGTAGTCAATGCCAATCGATAGGGATTTCAATGATGTTATCAATTAAATCACATACTTTAACTGATTTATTCTACAAATAAAGAATGCTGGCCAGTCCACACCTCTCTCTTTGTTTCCAAGAATCTTGCTATCAACACTCGGAAAACCCCTCCCACTCACGCCTCCCAGCCAGCCGAGCTACGCTAGTTTGAGTCATTCAGTTGCACAGCTGTTAGAGTGGACAGAACACTGTTATTTCGTTTTTTGAATTCTGAAAGTCTCCCGCCTACTAACTGGGAGGGTCTCAATCTTACACACTGCAACGTTAAAAAGCTTGCACGTGCATTTTAAGCACAAATCTGTTCATACGAGTGGGGTCAAGGGTCAAGGAACTATTGGACTTGGCGGCACCGCAATCAGAAACATATCATGATATCGCCATTTTTTAGATGTTCTGACTCAAGACACAATAACAATTCAAATCATCAACTAGAAAGAGTATGCCGTCCCACACCGGACAGGAAGAGACACACAGGGTAGCTCCCTGGTTAGGAGGAGTCCTATGTGGTCTGATGTCCCTCTTGACCTCTACACCAATTCAATCAACTACATCAACAATCATATGGATGGAATATGAGAGTGTCTTTTTTAGTTTGTGGTGCATGTTGCCATTTCATGTCTGCTTGTTGAGGGCCTAGTTCATCCATCTTGAAAGGGCTGGGGGTGGAGGGCATCTTATGTGGTGGGGGGTGAAATGATAAGGGAAGGGATCACTCCTAACCAATGGAAAATTGGATATGGAATGGCACTGGTAATCCTGCTTTTATAGACATGATTACGCACACGGCAGCAAATAAGAGAGAACACACGCTGAAACTGACATGCGTGTAAACAATGTCTCTCTCTCTCTCTCTCTCTCTCTCTCTCTCTCTCTCTCCCCTCACTAGAAACATCCGATTCCCAGAGAAAGATGTCAGGCATCAGAATGCGTTTTTTTTCTGAACCAACCAAAATGAATGAATGAAATAACAAATGAACGGATTAATCATTGACCAAATGAAGGAAAGAAGGAATACTTAACAACATTTTAATATTAACAGCCATCTTTGGCACCTTTTCAAATGACAGTGAAGGGCAATACCTTGTAATGCCCTGGGGTCTGAATTCGAAAACACAAAGAAAAACAGAAAGTGAGCAAACACAAAGGATCTTCAAAGTCACTCCTGAGATATTACTACTTTTATGACGCTAGTAATCTATGAGTAATACACATAAAAAAGTTATGGGTACATTTGCAATTATTTTTTATGGCAGTCCCTGTTCCTCAGAGCACTGATGTCTCAGGCTTGTGAGTTTGAATCAGGATTGCTGACTCCCCTCTCAGCGATTAAAAATGAGAAAAGCAACATAACGATCTTCAAAATATGCTTTTTACCGACGCATCACGCTTCATTTAAACCCATACACTATATTTCTTCAACAAACGGTTGCATTTGTGGGCCAATGACCTTTGTACCTGTGATGCAGTTCTCTCTCTTTCTCTCTCTCTCCCAAATAAAATCCTCAGGCTTACCCTATCTTGATATTATCCACACCCAGTGTCACTGTCAATAAATCTGATAACACTGAATAAATGTTGTTCTAGCAATGAACTCCTTGACGATCCATTTGCTCTACAGTTATTCTTGTGAGTGAGCAGTCAATGCAGCACAACAAGGTAATGACCCAACCAATGAGCATTGGCTGAAGATGCTTCTGGACCAATGAGCATCCGCAGTACGCTGCAATAGGCCGATGAGCATTCTTGTATGTGTTGATACACAAGTCGTGCACAAAGAACGTGAACAATAATGTACACACTCACACGTACACACACAAACGCAGACATTGCATGTTGTCAACAGGACAACATCTACATTGACACACTATTTTATTTTGTTTGCATTTGTGCATGTGTGTGTGCGTGTGTATTTACATGTAGCCGTGCGTTCAAGAAAAAGTAGGAAATTGAAGACACATAATTTAACTCAATAATGCATTCATATGTCACCGCCTGTAGACTTTCTCTCACGCATGCGCGCACACACAGAAACATACACACACAGACACACACACACCACACACAAAGTAATTTATTTGTTTCCAAGGTCTTGAGGCATACTGTTCTGCTCTGCTGTCCCCTAATACCTCCAAAACACATAATTAACTAACTTATACACATAATGTAATATAGTGTGTGTGTTTGTTTGTTTTGTGTGTATTTATGTGTGTGTGTGTGTGTTTGTGTTTGTGTGTGTGTGTACCTACGCATGTGTTCCTGTGCACGCCCACAACCACTACGAAGAGAAAAGATTTTGATGATGGTGGTGCAACAGGCGCAAAACAGTTTACTTTGCAAGCAAGCGAGAAGGAGAGACAATGGCCAGGGGGGAGAGAGAGAGAGAGAGAGAGAGAGAGAGAGAGAGAGAGAGAGAGAGAGAGAGAGAGAGAGAGAGAGAGAGAGAGATAGAGAATGAGAATGAGAATGAGACAGAGAAAGAGAGATTGGTAGAGGAGTGTGTGTGTATGTGTGTGTGTATGGGGGGGGGGGGGCAACTTGAGGCGACGAGTACAAATTAAATTATGGAAACAAGCAACAAATAAACAGCCAAGGAGGAAAGCGGGGGGCCTAGTTAAAGGGAGTCAAGTTGGTGAGACAACCATGGAAGGGTCCTGAGGTCACAGTCTGACAACCTTGAGATGCGTGTGTGGTAAGACCTGCTCCTACCTGTCTTCCAGTAGGAGCATATACTCCTTGACAGTGTGTGTGTGTGTGTGTGTGTGTGTGTGACAATCCTAGTATCTAACCTTGTTCCCCAGGAACAGTTGAGGAGCACTCCAGTAGTAGGTGGAGCCAAGATTCCCCGCAACATCCAAATGGCGGACGCTGTGATAAGGGGGCGTGGTTCTGTGGGTGGGCATCACCGTCCGTCCAGTCTCCCCGGTCAGCTGCCAGCCTGCCAGAGAGGTCTCCTTGACGACGGCCAGCCAATCAGAGAACAGGAGGAAACAGAGGTTATAGCTTTACATTTTGGGATTACAATGACATTCATTATTTAATGTAATTGTTTACATTTAATGTAATTATAAAAATCTTACAAATGTCTCTGGATACAATAAAATAATAAAATAGTGAATGTAGTTCCTGAATCTTAGTTCGTGTATCATTTGAACCACCTAGCTTAAAAGTTTGTTCTAGTTTTCATTGGTGAACGGGTTTCCCAGTTCATTGCGTGCCGGATGCGTGTTCATTAGCATAAGGTTGAATCAAGTTAACTTTATGCAAATTGTACTCCGGTGGACCTGCTCTGCTCGCCAGACACATCTATCAAGCATCGTGAGGGTGCCTCGCCAAACTCCTCATAGAAAATGAATGGGATGTTATCATTTCATATCATATGCTATATTACTGTATGATAATAATACAGTTTATTCGGTTTTGAATACAACTTTAGATTGTGCTGCATTTAATGGAGATTAAATGTCACACTTGCACTATTGGGAATACAAGAGTGGAATGGCTTTGGTCGGATGTGTGTGTGTGTGTGTGTGTGTGTGTGTGTGTGTGTGTGTGTGTGTGTGTGTGTGTGTGCATGTGTCTCAAAGGGGAATGCAAATATTTTGAAATTCTACATTCCCACTTCCTCCTTAACCCCTTGCACCCCACGACCCAATTCTCACTGCATCAGCCCTCCAACTGATGAATGATGAATGACTATCACAACACAGTACAGCCCTGAGCTTAGCATTACTGCGTCATCCCAGTGCAATAAGTCCTTCAGCACTGCAAAAACCTGTTGACATTTCTTGTGATTTTATTCCTTGATTGAGCAATCAAAATGTGTATTCTTTGCCATTCCTAGAATTGTGTTCTTTGAAGGCGTAAATGAGCAGGGGCTCATTTACACCTTGATGTCCCTGCTTGTATGGGTGGAGATTGCCTGTTTGCCCCTGTATTTGTGTGTGCCCCATAGTGGGACTAGTGATGAGGTGTTGTTTTATTTAGGGTCCATCACCGCCTTACGCCTATCGAACACAGGGCATAGGCTCCACAAGACAGGAACAGAGAGAATGTACAGAACATGGAATGATGGATGGATGGATGGAAAGATGGGTGGATGGATGGATAATGGATTAACAGATAGATGGATGAATAGATGGATAATGGATTGATAGATGGATGGTGTATGGATGGGTAATGGATTGATAGGTAGATGGATGAATAGATGGCTAATGGATTGATAGATGGATGGTGTATGGATGGGTAATGGATTGATAGGTAGATGGATGAATAGATGGCTAATGGATTGATAGATGGATGGTGTATGGATGGGTAATGGATTGATAGGTAGATGGATGAATAGATGGATAATGGATTGATAGATTGATGGGTGTATGGTCAGATAATGGAGAGCTGGATGGATGGGTGTATGGCTTGAGACAGGATTTACTGGTTATCATTGTCCCCTTTAAAAACACAGATAAAAATACAACTTGCAACTCGCTTCATGACATTGTTATCTGATAAACTAATATTTTTATCTATAAACTTGAAAATAAATCTCTGTATAGTGATCCATCCTGTCATTGGCTCAACGCAGTGTGGAATAAAAAATGGCATTTTCCTAATCCAGTTTTCTGATGGTGACAGTAATTTCCACCAACAAAGTTAGCAGACTTTTACACAGGATTTTGTAATACAGACACAACATGCATGGTGTGCGTCTGTGTGTGTGTGTGTGTGTGTGTGTGTGTGAGAGTGCGTGTGTGCGCGTGCATATGTGCATATTGTGAATGTCAAATGTGTGCATATGTGCATGTTTCAAACACAACATGCATGTTGTGTTTGAAACACACACACACACACACACACGCACACACACACACACACACAAACGTGCATGTGTCTACTTGAAAATGGTAGCCAAGGTCAGGTTAATTGCAACACAACAGATCATGTTTGCCTGTCTCACACACACACACACACACACACACACACACACACACACACAAAGGAAACGCACACGGAAACACACACACGCTATCAGTATCTAAATCGGAGCTGTCAAGGCTGTCACAGTCTCACCCCACAACCTCTCTCCCACAGTCCTGTCAGTCAGAACACCACTCTGTCTTATCCTTCAGCTCCTGTTCCTTCTGCTTGTCTTAACCCCGCTCTTCTCTTCAGACCTGTCACCTCCATTTTGGGCCACCTTTACCTCTTCCTCCTTCATCTTCCTCCTCTTCCTCCTCCTCCTCCTCTTCACTATCTTCCGCCTCCTCTATCCACTGCTCTTCATCCTTCTCACTCTCCTCTTCATCCTTATCTTCCTCCTCAATTTCCGTACCCTCCTCTTCACCATCTTCCTCCTCATCTCCTGGGCATCCTCCTCACTCTTCTGCTGATGTTGTATTTCCTTCCTTCCTTCCTACTTTTTAATGACCTGACCTCTGTGACCTTTGTCATTGCTCTTTTTCTCCTTTTAGAATGTCTTACTTCTACATGCTCCTTCTGATCTTGTTTTATGTGTCAATTTGTTCCCTTTCTGCTGAAATAGCGCTCTAATTTTCATTAGAATTTACATTAGAATTGTTAACTAATTGTATGCTGGTCGTTAATAACATAACGCCTGCATATTCTTCAACTATATTACACCTGAAAGCGGGATTGGAAGGTCCTTCCTATGTGTTCGTTATGGAATTGTGCTTCATACTGCCTCAAAGGAACAAGGAGTTCTTCCTTGTTCATTTGAGATCTAAAGGCTAAGGGTTCTAGCCCAATCACTCTTCGATATGGATCTGCAACCCTCTTAGACTATGATAACTATGACACTGAGTTGGCTCGTGTACGCGGCATCTTACATTCTGATAGATCCAGGGAGAGGCAGAGCATTGGCTGGCCACGCCCATACAGGAACACTTCTCACAGCCGCGACGATTGTCGCGGCGCAGGTTGTAAAATCCCAGTTTACAGCAGTC
>JACYXH010000249.1:2995148-3052648 GCA_026745465.1 Lota lota
GGGTGTGGCCTGGCTGGCGTCGGCAACACATAATTGGCTAGTGGAACCGCCAGGGTGACACAAGCAGGGTTGGCAGGGCTCCTCCCCCTCAGGGCTCAGCTGCACCAGCAAATCACAGGAAGAAGTCAGCCAATTTGGAGCAATTAGCTAATCACCTCAAATATGCTCAAATATTAAACCACAACAAAGGCTTATATGTATAGATCCTGGACTTGACAATTCAGCATTCTTGTCAGCTATGTGACCCTACGCAGCATTTTGTGATGGGTGTGAAAGCTGCTTTAGCCAGAAAGGCAGCACTGAACAGACAGCTTGACAGACCAACTGTACCCACCCACCCAACTAAACCAGTAGATGGGACCCCCCCAACTATACCAGTAGATTGAACCCGCCCACCCAATTAAACCAGCCAACCAACTTAACCACTTGTTGGGACCCACCCACCCAACTAAACCAGTAGATCGGCCCACCTACCCAACTAAACCAGTAGCTCAGGCGCTCCCAGCCAACTAAACCAGTAGATTGGCCCACCCACTCAACTAAACCAGTAGCTTAGGCGCTCCCAGCCAACTAAACCAGTAGATTGGCCCACCCACTCAACTAAACCAGTAGCTCGGACCCACCCACCCAACTAAACCAGTAGATCGGCCCACCTACCCAACTAAACCAGTAGCTCAGGCGCTCCCAGCCAACTAAACCAGTAGATTGGCCCACCCACTCAACTAAACCAGTAGCTTAGGCGCTCCCAGCCAACTAAACCAGTAGATTGGCCCACCCACTCAACTAAACCAGTAGCTCGGACCCACCCACCCAACTAAACCAGTAGATCGGCCCACCTACCCAACTAAACCAGTAGCTCAGGCGCTCCCAGCCAACTAAACCAGTAGATGGAACACATCCACCCAACTAAACCAGTAGATGGGACCCACCACAACCACCCAACTAAACCAGTAGATGGAACACATCCACCCAACTTAACCAGTAGATGGAACCCACCCACCCCACTAAACCAGTGGATGGGACCCACCCGCCTAACTAAACCAGTGAGATGCAAGGTACCCTACCCCTTGTGGCCTATAGAAGCCAGTGCTGCAGCTCTCACAGTTGACGCCCGCAGTGTTCTGGCGGCAACCGACGCAGACCCCTCCCCCTCTGCGTTGGCCCGTGGCGTCCAGGCTGAGCGACAGGTCGGCCACCGTTTGGTTGAAGTAACAGTCGTCGGCTTTGCCGTGGCAGTTGCACTCTTGGACGCGACGCGCAGAAATCATACATGGACAGGAGAAACACAACATGACAAGAGCGCCGATTGCGATGGAGCTCTGGCTCATCCGTTCCTCTGAGGGATTTCCTGGGTGAACGGAGTGATTTTGCGGGGGGTTATCTGGGATTTTTTTTATATACTATATTTAGTTGTTTCTTACTCTCACAGACGTGGCGGGTCAGGAAGGTCCCAGCCATCCAGGGTTGTTGTTGGTAACCAGGGCAACAGCGATCACAGCTCTCGCCACAGGTATTGTGTTCACACTCGCAGCTAAATTTCTGTAAATGACCACACGGGACGTATGCAAACACGCGTAAACGCAGGCAAACATATCACAGGTATAGAGACACAAACACACACACACACACACGGTATTGTTTTGTGACAGTTGAGCAAAATCTTTGACGATGATGAATAAGTGCTTTTCTCTTTCATATTTAGGTACATTGACGATCAGGTATGTTTAAGTGTTACAAATAAGTAGAATGGCAAGGGGAGGCCAGGCATCTGTATCAGAGTACTATAATCTCAGTGTATTCATACTTTGAGTACTATGATTACGTTTAGCATGAACGGGCATTGCTCCTTGACTTGTGCAAAGTCTCACTCTGCAATGCTGACAAAACTCTGGGCCACACGTGTGCACTATGTGTTTGGACATAGATTTACATCAACATAGGTCTCTGTGTGAAATAACATGAGACATGTTAACAAAATATGACATGAGTACAGGACATACTGTTCGACTTCCGTTCTACATTAACGTGGGCATTGTTTTAACCCATTCCTCATCCACCGGGCTCCAGTGAACACATTGCACATACACAAGTAGTTTGCTACAAATCATTGTGCCTTCCGCTCATATGTACAGGACCTTTATAAGACCTTTCAACTCTTTTAAATTATTAATGTATTCATAGAAAATGTATCATCAAATATCTATAGCTCTTAAGAGAGCAGGATAGGTAGGGAGTAGGGGAGTAAGGGAAACAAGACATGAATGTAGATAATGAACATATAGGGGCAGTATATATATATATATATATATATATGAGTGTTGTTATAAGAATAATAACAATAATTAATTGCATTTGTATAGCGCTTCACATAGCGAGTGTGTGAATGAGTGTCGGGTGGATATGACACCTCATCTACTGCTATTACCACATAGCACTTATGAAAATAACATCATTCCGGTTAGCCTGCAGCCTATACTATCAACTATCTCGTTATACTGTGAATAACACAAGTAAGAAACACAAGCTCTGTACATGTCAATGACATCACTGCTAGTCAGAGACATCACAGGGTGGAAGGAGCAGAGAGGTGGCAGCCAATAGGATGTTTCAGCCTGCAGGCCATGCAGCGGATACCAGCACGCAAGATTGTCTGAGTGTCTGAATGTCTGATACAGAGAGACAGAGACTGAGACCGAGACAGAGACAGAGAGACAGACAGACACAGAGAGAGAGAGAGACAGAGAGAGACAGAGAGAGACAGAGAGACAGACAGACAGAAAGAGAAAAACAAAGAGAGAGAGAGACAGACAGAGAGAGAGAGGTGAGAGTGGTGTCAGTTTTCAAACACTCCGCTGTTTGAAAGTGAGATGACCTCGGTGTAACACCTGTGTCATCTGTGGGCAGCTGCAGACATGCACGCATACACACACACACACACACACACACACACACACACACACACACACACACACACACACACACACACACTCACCCACACACACACACACACACAGATCATCCTGGGTGCAAGTTGCGGATGGCTGGATAGCAGGCTATACTATTGGTGTAGCCTGGAGCTAGTGGAGAGGTTGTGTGCGTAAGGAGCTGAAGGAGGGCTTGGTGGAGGAGATCTCAGAGTGGGGTGTAGTGTGGGAACAAGTGAGATGATACTGAGGGAGAGACTGGTATAGAGGCACAGGGAGGAGATGGATGGAGGTAGAAGCTTTACATGTAATTAATATGGCCTGATAGACCAGATAACTACTGGAAATGAGGGGCGGACAGACAAGGCAACTACTGTCTAGAGACAGATGCACAGACACGATAACTACAGGAACTAGAGACAGACAGACAAGACAACTGTAACAGACAGATAAACGAGATAACTACTGTAACTAGGACAGACAGGCAGACAGACAAAATAGTGACTATGACTAAGGACGGACAGACAGATAGACGTACCTTTGTTCTATCATTGAGAGGGCAGGCCTTTGCATGGCCATAGCAGATACACATGCCCCCTACAGAGATGTCCTTAATGGAATAGTAGTACTGCAGGGAGAGAGAGACACACTGGGTTACACTTCATATAATAGTAGTACTGCAGAGACAAAGAGAGCAAGAGAGAGAGAGAGAGAGAGAGAGAGAGAGAGAGAGAGAGAGAGGCAAACACTGTGTTACAATGTGTGCATAGGGTCACACAAAGTCAAACTGTGTAAACATGGGTACATGTAACGCAGTGTTTTTTTTTATAGATCTTTTATTTAGCCTCCCCCAGCCCCGCCCACCCGTCTCGTCACGATGGGATCCACATCTCTGGGGTCGTTGAGCGCCAGGGTCATGAGGTCAGCATTGAGCGTTCTAATTCGCTGGAACACCAGTCTGATGAAGCGGGCGGAGGTGAAGTTCAACAGGGTCGGGGAGGGGTCCTCCGCGCTGGGCCGCCCGTTGATCAGGGAGGTGTGGATCTGGTGAGGAGCAGAGGAGTTGATACTAAAGTCATGAAGCATCCATTCACCCAGACAGCAAGGACTGTTTCATGATGTTATGAATCGCGATGTATTGCTTGAATATGCAATTATTTGGCGCCGCTGTGATGGTCTCCACAAGACCCCTGATCAACAGTAAATCAGGATCTAACCAACAGTCAAATGGGACCTCTGACGCCTCGCTCAAAGGTACAGAGTTCTATCCAGAATACCCACAATGCTACCTGTGTACCTCCTACTTGCTCCCACAAACTCACTGTCATTCGTATTAATGACTAAATAAGTCATTCATTAAAGTAGATGTAGCAATTGCATGTTCAACCTGTAGATGGCGCTGAACCTGCAGTTTGATTTGAAAGATCGGCACCCCTTTAACCAGTCCTTTGAGTCCACTTACAGCATATTTGCATTCGTTTCTTTCTTTCTTCCTCTTATCTTTTTGCTTTCTTTCTTTCATTCTTCCTTCATTCCCTTCTTTCTTTCATAACATTGATACATTTGTCATTAAGTGTATTTATTTATCAATAAACACTGAATTATAGTTCTTGATGAGCTAGTCATGAGCTAGTTGATGTAGATAAGATTACATTAGTACTTAAGTAAATTAGTAAAGGATAAATTAAGGTGGTTTGCATGCTAAAACTAAAACTCCAGAATCCAGCACGACTTTGTGAATCAAATGAATTGCAATCACTGTCATCCCTCAAACACATCAAATACATATTGAGAAACTCAACGGTTAGCCTGTTGTCCTGACTGTCCTATCCTGAGTGTCTGCCTGACTGTCTGCCTGCCCATCTGTCTTTCTCACGATGGCAGCCAAGGAAACATTAGGCTTTGCCAACAAAAATACTTTTTTTTTTTGAGTGGGGGCTCTCTCTCTCTCTCTCATCTGTGTCAATGTATCAGTGTGTGTTTATGTGTGTGTGTTTACATTGCTGTATGTGTGTGTTGTGAGGGAATACATGTGAGTATTTAGGAATACTTGATGGGTGCAAGCTGTATACTGTATGAGTCTGTGTGTGTGTGTGTGTGTGTATGTTCTTTATGTTTGTGTGTAAGTGTGTGTTTATGTTGTGTACGTGTGTCTGTGTGTGTGTGTGAGAGTGTGCGTTTGTGTGGGTGTGTGTGTGTGTGTGATTCTTTGTGTGCGAGTTGTGTGAGTAAATGTGTGTATGTATGAGTGTGGAGGGTGCTTGTGTGTGGGATTGGGGAGAGCGGGGGGGGGGGGGGGTGTTAGTGTGTGTGTGTGAGGCTGACAGCTCCCTAGCAGTCTGATCACAGTGAAACTATAATGAGTCGTAGGCGATGTGTCACAGCATCGTGCACACACTCCCAATGTCACCCAACTCATCATCACATCTCTAACACACACACACGCACACACACACACACACACACACACACACACACACACCCTGCTCAAACTCTTGACACCAGTCGGCACTGCCTCGTTCCTCCCCCGCAAGAAAGACACGCACATGCTCGCACACACACACACACACACTTATAAGGACACACAGACACACACAGACACACATCCAACCCATCTACAATTAGGATGTTTAGGAAGATGTGTGAACATGTTCTGTGTGTGTATGTGTGTGTGTGTATATGTGTGTGTGTAATGCCTTTCTAAGTGTGTATTAATTTATACATAATCCAAGAGCTTATATAGTGTTGATTGTGATATTTAACGGCTTTATCTTACTTTTGTGATACAACCAGTTGGCAGTACACCTGTGTCTGTGTTACTGTGTGCCTGTATGACTGCACACCAAGACACTAGCCTATCATCTTTAAAATGCACCCCTGGGCATTCCATGATGCAGCTGTGAATATTCTAGAAACCCACTCAACACAGTATTAAACCTTTAAACCTTTTTTTTTTATCATTACGTTTATTCAACCAGCACAGCCTCTGCCAACTTTGCCAAGATGCTAAAGTGCTCCGATAAATAACCAGTTACTTTCCAAAATATGATCCTTTCTATCGTTTAACGTTTTCATTTCACATTTTCACAGTCTTCTGCACTCTTATCAGCACGCATCTCAAGAAGGGTTTTGTGTTGTGTGCCGAACAGAAGGGACTGTGACAGCCCAGTAAATTGCCTCGGCAACAGTGCGCTAATAAAACAGATACTGTTGGCTGTATTAATTCCACAGGTTTAAACGGTACTAGCTCTGGTTTCGAGAATGTTATTTCAAGTAATCTGACGAGTAAAGATCCGCTAATCCTCTTCTCAAATATCCCAAGAGAGGTTTCTCGGAGAGAAGTGAGGCGCAGGTGACTTTTAGTTCTTTAGTTTGCGATGTTTCAGACAGCCATTGCTGCCTGTTTTCAACATTCTCTAATAAGTCTACAGATTTTCATGTGCCTGACGCTGGCTATATGGTTACCATGTTGGTAGTTAAAAGGGCAGCTCTAGTATTTTCAGCGTCTTTTAAGTTAATGATGTCCTACAGTTTTTGCTGTAAATCTATTCTGCAGTCACCCGCGTGGATAAATGTCGAAAAGTAAGGGATTCTTGTTCCCCCCGTGAAAATGTCAGGCTACTTGTAACACAGCACATGGATGATTATCTAGGCTGTCACATCTACTCATCGGGATGAGGTTCAGTTCATTGTGCTGCTTGTTCTACTTCCTAACAACTAGTGAGGAAGTCCTAGCGTGCTAACTCTTTAGATGGCCTGCAGGCATTATGCTTCCATGAGTCTCACTATACTGTCTTAAGAAGCATCAACTGATGTTGTTGTGACCTACAAATCGGTGAGAAAAAGATAAACTCATGCAAGTGGAATGTTATTAATTGACACTATTTTTCTTTTATTCCTCAATGATATACACGCTCACAGAGAGGAATTGTTAAATGAAATGGATTATTGATGGTTGATCATTTCTGCTGTGGTCTATACTCATCTCTACACTTATATAGGTTTTTATGTATTTATTTACATCAACTTTATAGAGTTGATAAATCTATTTCAGATGAGCGACTAGCCCCATATGTGCCCCCGGCTCTGTGATACATAGCCGATCCTAGCAGACAGATACTTTCCAATGTCGTATGATACCAGATATTTTAAACTCCCCTACACAACGTAATCAGGCAGGAGTCCTTATTAACTCTGCAACGATACTTTGCGTATCTGATGCAAAACAAATCCACTCCTTGTGTGGCTTCGTCGGGCGGTACTTTCCGTCCACGGTTTGAGCTCAGAGTGTGTTACAGCAGTGTTTTTTAACCTGTGGTACGCATAGTCACTGGTGGTACGCTTGGCTACTGCAGGTGGTACATGGGATTTTATTCTTGAAATAAACATATTTACAATATTAGGAAAATTAATATAGATCGTTGAAAATGTACATATATAAAATATATTCTTCAGTCAGTAAATTATTATGGCATGTTATTATTTCAAAATGAGTTTCGCTTTGTGCATGCCATCATATGTTTTCCATTGTAATGTTTTTCCATTGATGTTTTGTGTTCATTTGTGTTTGCTAAATAAAAACAATGGGAGCGTTAGCAGCACTGCTGACTGTCTTTCCACTGTTTCCCACTTGGCCATGGCCTTCCTTCAGTCATAATTGGGTATAAAGCTGGCACTCTTTGCTCAGCCACTGCATGTTTATTTATCTATTTTCTACTGTTTGCATACGAGGTGTTCCACGAAAGTCATAGACAATTGTCTTTGCCTTTTTTAAATTGATGACAATTTAGAGGTAAAGCAAAAGTCAAAGGTTGGGAGCCATTGAGAGAGCACAGGGCCCATGTGGGGCTCACGATGAGCGATGTTATAAGGAGGCGCTACCTCTCCGTTCTCCAGCGGCTGGATCTTGGAGTAGAAGGAGGTACAGATGACCTCGTCATCTCTGGTGTAGTACGGAGGTCCCGTGCGCGGGTTGAGGTTGAAGCGCGTCAGGCACTCCGTGTCCGTGATGGCGTAGTACTGCCAGGGGTCATAGTTCACGCCGTCCAGCGAGCGCTCCAAGACCCAGTTACCTGACAATTGAAAAAGTATAATTGTACAATGTAATGATTACCAGAAGGGGAATGTGTGTGTGTGTGTGTGTGTGTGTGTGTGTGTGTGTGTGTGTGTGTGCGTGTGTGTGGGTGGGTGGGTGGGGGGGGGGGGGGGGGGGGGGGGGGGGGGAAATGCTCAATTCTGGTATTTAATATTTCCTTTTTATATATATTGTTCATGGTAACTCATGTATTCTCACAATATGGTATTTTCAAAAATACCAACATGAAATAACTATACCCCAAGGATGTCCAAAATATTGTTTAATAAATGTAATAAATAAAGCCAGGAAATCATTAACAGTTTAATAATATGTGAGTTGAAAAAGCATGGCCGCCTGCAAAAACGTTGAATTCATTGGCCTAATGACCCTGATTCATGTATTCATCTCCCACACCCAGCAAGTGTTTACAACAAAAAGGGCCGATAGGGGACTAAGGCCCATGAAACATGGGGAGTGAGAGCTTTACCTGGACGGGGTGAGTTGGCTGCCTTAATGATCACATAGGCAATCTGGAACACCTGGGCAGAGAAAGAGAGTGAAAGAGAGAGAGAAAGAGAGAGAGAGAGAGCGACAGCGTGAGAGAGCGACATAGAGAGAGAGTTAGAGGGTTATTTTCTAGCAGTATCATTGCTTTGACATCACTGGCACCAACGCTAGGCTTTTGGTGAACAATACCCTAAGGGTTTTCGTGGGAAAAGAGCATTGGTTTTGCCTCATTTATGTTGAGGCAGCAAAGAATAGCAGCAGCTGTATCATTTCAATTGGGTTTTATAGTGCAAAATGTACTGCAGAGAGACCACAACAGTAATATGTGGATTGGGGTTCTGATTGTGTAAAATCCAACCAAAATGATTAGCCAACTGACCAATAAAAATACATGTAATTAGGTGTCAAGTAGTCAGTCGGTCA
The DNA here is from genome assembly GCA_026745465.1 of Lota lota. Lineage (NCBI taxonomy): Eukaryota > Metazoa > Chordata > Actinopteri > Gadiformes > Lotidae > Lota > Lota lota. Next base: position 3,004,080 of record JACYXH010000249.1, read on the forward strand.
GTCAGTCAGTCAGTCAGTCAGTTAGATAGTCAGTCAGTTAATCAGTCAGTTAGTCAGTTAGTTATTTGGGAAGTTTGATAAAAGATGTTGTGTATATGAGAACCTATGTCGAATTGGGGCAATTAGAATGCAGAAGGCACCGAACATGTGTGTGTGTGTGTGTGCGTGTGTGTGTTCGTGTGTGTGTTCGTGTGTGTGTGTGTGTGTGTGTGTTCGTGTGTGTGTTCGTGTGTGTGTGTGTGTGTGTGTTTGTGTGTATGTGTGTGCGTGCATGTGTGCAAGCATGTGTGTGTCAGGGTGAGGGGTGTATTTCAACGTAACCTTATAGCAGTCATTGAAATGTACCACAAAGACACACTGAATGTTTCTATTCATGTAGTAGGTTGTGTGTGTGTGTGTGTGTGTGTGTGTGTGTGTGTGTGTGTGTGTGTGCGTGCGCGTGTGTGTGTGTAAAAGAGCAAAAGAGGGTGTCTAATCATACAGTGTGTGTTTAGCTGGTGTGTGTGTCATGTATTAGGTTTTGATCATAGCTGAATCTGTTTTTCTCTCTCGCCTAAACCATAACCATCTGCATAAAGTGTCGACAAACAATATTAGAGACCGTAGAAAATAAGAGCCTTCCATTCCATTATGAATGTCGGTCATAAATCCACAACAAACATGGGGGAAGAAGCTGAGTCAACAGTGATTAGGCCACCAGATGCCATGTGAACACATTGGGAATGGAGAACATTTGTAGCTGTGACTTGTGTCACAAAATCAATTAAATTAAATTAGACTCAATAGAATTCAATTGTATTCCATTTGACTCAACTCTATGTCAGTATATTATATCAACAAATAATATATTGCTAACCAGGAATAACACCTAGCATCCAAATAGATAGATTGAACGACATCTATGAATCCCTTCTCTGAAATACAGAGAAAGTAAGCACACCATTGACACCCAGCCGCACGGTTTGTATGGCTACAAAGCCAAGCCCAGACACCCATCACAATCCCCCAGGTCCACCTTATCTAGCGCTGGTACTATCTGTTAAAGTACTGGGAGTGTATGTATTGCACCATGGTGCAAGGCTGATATCATGGCTGCTGCGAGTTCCATTCTATTCCCCTAGGGGGGGTGTTTATTCAGGCATGAAGCAACCAAAGAACCAATTGCGGCACATACAAGTGTGTTGCTCTCTGTCTCTTGCCTGGTAATGTAACTTGGACGAAAGTAATCCTGATAGCTATTCCACCGACGAAGGAACCACAGCCATTGTGATTCGTGTGTTAAAGACACCATGAAATAAGAACAGACTTTTTCACCTGGTTGGTTCATTTACAATTCTATCCCAATATATGGATGAAGCAAGAAATGGGTTAAACTTTTGTTGACCCAAAATAAAATGTTGGTTTTAATCAGTACTTGATGAACTTGGTTGGTTGGTTGGTTAACCGTCACCATACACTGTTCAGTGTTCACTCTTCATTCTAAACTACATTTTGAATAAACCTCAAACCTCGGTATTCAAGTATTACTGCTATAAGTATTACTGCTATACAACAACTAATAGACAGACAGAAGAAAAATCTATTTTGGAAGCCATCTTGAACAAACTCAAGCCAAATAAGCACTTAGCAAACTGATGAGAAAATGAATGGCCCAATTCTTGCGTCATGTCCTGCAGAACACACAGTGTCCAGCCTTTAATCAGCCGTGGAGAATGCGTTTTGATTGTGTTATTTGATTCATGTAAATAGACATACGCAGGCACACACACATGCACAAACATGCACGCAAATGAACAGCTGTTGTTTACAGTTCACTTACACCCGAGTGTTAGAAAATGCCTCCAGACAAGAATCCAGCAGTGGACTCTTGATTGACTCTAGACTGCTGAAAACCCGCTGATGTGAATTTGTATTAACAGTGTATCTCATAATAGTACAAATTAAATACACAATATGACCAAAAACTGTTATGGGGGGGGGGGGGGGGATTTGGACTTGAAATTGAAATGTACTTGAAAACACAGAGATGCATAGGGCCTGCATCCAAACACTTGCTGTTTCCCTATCACTGTGTCTGTCATCTCTAAGGGCCCAATGAACTTTCATTTTGCTCCCAGCTTATAGACAGCTACCACAGTTGAGGTCGAAAAAAGTGCCTCTATAGGCTTATTCAACATTAGATGTTGTGTTGTCCACTATGCAGCTAAAGCATAATAATGCCTGCCGTTTCCATAGCAAATTTGGAAAAGTATCACTGGGGTGAAAGCAAAAGGTTTTGGTACTTCAAAATAAAAAACACACACACACACACACACACACACACACACACACACAAACAGAGATTTGGTAATAACATGACCTTAAGCCTTTTAAATACCAGCCCTAAGCACCATCCAGCCAACCAGCAAGGAGACGCTGCAATCTCTCCCACAGTCTTGCTTTCTGGCCCACGCTTCCAGACAAGCCATCAAACAGCACAATGGACTTCAGTGCAGCTCTCCACTCTGGAGAGAGTACAAACTATTCTGAATGTGAATCCTAAAGGCCAAATATAAATGTATTTTCACGAGTCATATTTAATGTGGCTAGCGTTTATTTTGGTCTTGATTTTTTTTCTACTCTTGTTTTCATTCTCAGAGATTACCACGAGACATTTTTCAAATTAACATCATTCCTCCTTAAATGTAGGTTTTGTTTCCATTAAAATACATGAACAAAAGATGGAAACGAACACCTTGACATGTTTCCATTGAGTGCAGACATGGATCATCTATTCAGAGAGAGCACTGGCCTGACTGATGAGGTGACAGCAGGTTAAGGCAAATTGGCTAAATCGGACTGTTGGCAAATTGCTGGTATATTATTCTGTAATGCTATGTTATTCACAGCTCTGATTGGCCCTTGCAAACTCTCTATTTGACACCCACAGAAAAGCAGAGCCAAGGAGTGAATGGACTATCACAATAAAACCGTTGGTCAATCATGCCATAGCGCTGCTAATAACGCCAATTTGAATGTGGATCTGAAGGGGAAAAAACCTTGTAACCATGGCGAGGAAAATGTAACTTTATGGTCATGTCGCAAATCACTACACATATGACTTACAATTCAAAACAGTGTCAGATCACTCTTTGCCCTTGTACATAATACCAAGAATCAGTTCCAAATAAAAAATATATACTTATTAAGCTAAAGTAGTTCACACAACGATGAAAACTGAGCCTGAATAAATATACATAAATATACATACACGTTTACTTTTATTTATTTGCAATAATGAATGCGTTAATTTAAATACATTGAAATGACATACTATGTGTAACCATGTGGTAAAAAGGAAAGTGGTAAAAAGTTGTAAATACAGCAAAGAACATTTCTTAAAATGTGCACACGTATAGTTCTTACTGCAATGGTATACAAAAAGATAACCATGTCTGGACAGTGGATGTAGGAACATACTCATTAATAGTTGCATACCTATGTGGCTCTGCAGAATATCAGAACAATTGATCGCTTCTCATGCAGTATTTGACAAGCCTAAATGGTTATTGAAGTTATTAAAGTTCTAGGTCTCTCAAAAGTATATGAATGTGTTTTTGTGTGGAACTTAAAAGCCAGTGACAGTTCAAGGTTTGCCCTTTTTAATTAACATTTTTCAGAGAACCCAGCACACAGACCATTTATTTTTAACAACACTCACATGCACACACACACACACACACACGTGCATGTGCGTTCACACACACAGACAGACACACACACACACACACACACACAGACACCCTCTCTGAGTATTCAGTTCTTCAGTCCAGGGGGTTTTGACAATAATAAGAAAGGAAATGAGGGTGGTGATGTCATAGATGATAACCACACACGCACACGCACATGCACACGCACACACACACACACAGGCAAACCCCCTGTCATTTTCTGATTGAGATGACTATGTGGTCGCAGGGGAAATTCAGCATGGTGGAGGGTAAATAGCTTTCTCTTGGATACACAAACAGACCCATATACACAATTCAAATGCACACACAAGCGTTCACACACACACACATACACACACACACACACACACACTCACAGAATGTATGCGGAACAGAAAAACATTGACTATTCTCTGGTCATAAGAATGCAATAGTTCTGGGTATAAAATACAATGCAGACAAAAACACTCACACTTTTTCTGGATTCACTTGCTCATGCCTATTTTATGAAAAGTTTAAACATTGACTAGTATGTGTTGCCTGGATTGTGTTGGTAAAACCACTTAAGGGTGGGGAATGGGATGGTGTGACAGGTGATCTGCTCATGCATGTTTCAGCTTCTTAAATATTTGGCCTCCGCGTCTCCAATTATCAACACATCTGGGGACAAGTATCACACTCCAATCTCAATCAATCTCACGCACGCACGGACGCACGCATGGACGCTCGCACGCACACACACACACACGCACGCTCACACACACTGACACACACAGGCACCGTGTGTGTGAAGAGTGATGAATGGAACTGAAGTCATTAACATGTCAAGATTGCCGCCCCTCCACTTTCTTTCTCACCGCTGACTGAATTATATTCAATCAAATGAATGGAAGGATAAAAGCAATCTCACCTTTCCATTTCTGCTTTTCGTATACTGAACATTACTTTCTTGTATCCAATCAACTTTGATTCTGACTATGTCTAACTACCATCAAAGTGGAAACTACTCCATGACCACTGCTGTTACAATTATTAAAATACTTAAATTTAATTTCTCTGTTGTTCTCAACATTTCGTTACACAAGTTTTGTGCCTGCGCACGTGTGCGTGTGCGTGCGCGTGTGTGTCTGTGCGTGTGTGCACACATTCCACTAAATAACGAAAAGCAGCTGCAAAGAGATACAGCATCAACTCATTCAAAAAGCAAAAAAAAAAAAAGCTTTGGATATCGGAAGCTATGCTGGCGCAAACAACAACTAAGCTTTCTATTCTGCTGTTGGAAGCCCTTCCCCAATCACCACTGGTCCAGCCAGTTCGATGGCACCGAAAAATCCCTTTCAACAAGAACCAGCTTTAAGGGGAAACGTTAAGCTGGGCTATGCTCTAATATAAGGGAGTGCTGCTTCATACGAGCGCTGAGAACAATCTCGGTCTGCAACATCAACTCTTTTCGGCTGAAGAAAATTGGACCATTGACCAACAGCGTTAACTGGTGACGTCATTGGTCCAACTCAGCCGAGCATGATGGTTCTCCTTTAATGTACAAAACTCGTCACATACAGCCGCGCTGGACTCACTGCAAGGTCTCCCAAATGCCCCCTCTTTGGGATGAACCACCAGAGGATCTATCAGCGGCAAGGAGCCTGATAAAAAGCAAGAGCTCTGAAGCCTGAAAGAGGATACTAAAGAGTGGTGGGTACATCCTCATCAGGGACCCTAATCTCTTCCTTCTGCTGGTTAGGCAACAGGAAACCAACTCACCGCAGTGTAAAGACAGCAACATCATCCCCATACACTCTAAGAAAGCCACAGAGAGTAGTACAGCAAGCTATGAACTACCCTCTGCGGCTAGCAAGGTGCTAGCTGGGGTCATACTGCCCAGGCGGCTCAGGCTGGCTTCAGGAAATACAGAAGTATAACCAACAAGAACTTAGTCTTGAGGCCCCTATACATTAGGAGCTTTCAGCCTTTGCATTGCCGGCGTTGCCAATGTTTTCCTATGGAGTTTAGCGCTGAAGCCCAAACTAACGTTGACGCTACCCTGGACTCTTAAACATTCATACAACTTCAACTTTGACCACATTTGATGCTGACTGCAGGGCTACAATCCAAGATGGTTCCCCTACAAAAACTACGATCCCCACAAGCAGCAAGACAGGAGGGAACAAAGGACTGAAAGCAACACACTAATGGCTAATGAGAGCATGGACAAGGAGAGAGACTTCGTTCGTACGTATTTCGACGTGTGTGTGTGTGTGTGTGTGTGTGTGTGTGTGTGTGCGTGTGTGTGTGTGTGTGTGTGTGTGTGTGTGTGTGTGTCTACCTGCTTCAGGTCCAGAGTTACGGTCACATGGTGGTACTCCATGCCATTCTTGATGGAGGGGCTCTGCCACCAACGATTGGTCCCATCAATGGCATATTCTATTGGGTGTTGTTCTATAACACACGCACACACACACACACAGACACACACACACACACACACACACGTGCAAACAAAGTGTTTTCAGTGCAGCTGGATTAGATTTCATTAGCATTACTATTTTAACCCTATTTCAATCTATTTGCCTTTCAATGATGAAAATATAATTCAGCTTCGGTCTAAAGGCAGAACATTTTTAAAGAACATTTAAAAACGTCCCTAGTTGTTGGACAATGTCAAGAGCACCCTGACATTTCAACCAGTCCAGACCTTCAACAGAGGCCCATTTCAAATAACCAAAAAAACGTGACCTTGTATTGGAATAAATAATCAGGATTATATTTAATATTCCTAAAAGTTATAAGAAAAATGGCACATTTGCCTGCTTGGTGTAACTCCTGTGTAAAGACGTGATGGAAGAGGGAGCGGAGGCAGCTTATTAAAAAGATTATACACAGCAGGCCATTTAAAGACTTCTTGGTTGCCAGCTGTCCATAAACACACAACTTATATCTGACATTTCTTTTTTCTTTCTTTTCTATTTCTACACAGGAGTCCATGTCATCGGGAAACAGTAAAGTAAACACTGCGTTTTAAGAATGTCTTCAGAGGAATGGTTGAGTGGCTGGTGCGATAGCTATAACCTTTATGAGCACAATTTTGAACACATTATCTAGTAATGTATGAATTGCATTTCAAGAATTGTTTTTCAATTGTGCCATCTTTCCATCTGCAAGCCTTTTAATCACACATTCATTTGACATCTTTCCAGGGAATCTGTTGGAACCTCACATTCAATACAGACCGGCACCAAACTCAAACAAACAGATGAGATTGAGACGAGATTCAATGATGATTTGATCATATATAATTTATTCTTATTAATGTATTAACAACCATAACGTATATTTGACTAATATCCACATATTCAGTCAGAATTGATCAGCCAACTAAACCTAAGAACCTAAGAAGAAAGTAAGGCTGCACTTACAATTTAGAACGTTTTGTGCACAGAATATTGTAAATGTAAGATCAAAGCCGTATGCTGAGCCTTAGAATATCCTAGATACCTGGAGCCTGAACGTCTCCTCCTTCTTGTTAGCCCTAACCAGCCTTCCCTAACACAGACCACAGGAAAACAGACCCAACGTCCGACAAAAACAATAACATTTTACTTGAATATGGACCTGTGGAACAAATTATTAAGTATTATTTTTGTATTTAACCTTTATTTAAACAGACAAGACTCACTGAGATTAAAATCTCTTCTTCAACAGCGACGCGGCCAAGAAAGCAGCATACAACAGGATTGAGTACATAAAACGTAGGGTTACATGAGGATAACAGAGAGCCAACACAAAACAAGGCCTAGGAATCCGTTCATGTGAACAGTTAAAAGTTTTGAAACATGGATACTGCCTGGAGCTGTCCAGTTCCAAGTCCTATAAAATCGAAACAAATTATCCATGAGGAATAAAATCCTTCCGCTTCAAATCCTCCTGCAGAGCGTTCCATATGGAAGGAGCAGCAAGGTTCCAAACTTTTCCCCCTCTGTCCGGACACAGACAGTCCTGAGACCGTAGGCGTTAACAGCTTAAGGTTAATTAAGGTAATAAAGTAAGTAAAATACTGCGAATACCAATGTGGAACAATATCCTGGTTCAAGCCCTACCCAAAAACATTTGAAAGCAGTCCAGTACATTTATCAATTTTGGACGAATAATACCACCACAATCACTGTCCAACATCTCATGTAAATCAAGTATGTGCTTATTGCACCCATTCATCAGTGATCAAGAATCAAATAAGACACATGACTATGCCAGCTGTGACTGCTCTCGGTCTCATACAATACAAGATACAGTCTGGATACAAATGGCAGGTCTGAATGGGGTCAGACATTTCAATCATCTTCCCAAATGTACAACATAGATTGCTGGATAGCATTTACAAATCAGTGGTAAATGGTGAAAATCACCTGAAAATAGCCAGTTTCACACATTTCTCATGTTCCTTTTCCTTCCATCCTTCTAGCTTAAGCCAGAGAGTGGTCGGACACATTCAAAGACATGTCCAGTTTTGAGGTGATGATCTATTTACGAAAGTTCGATACACACATAGTAGACCCTGAAATGATTTCGTACAAGCCGCAAAACACAAATCAAAACCTGTTCAAAACACTTGGTAAATTCACCTTCATCCACCTTTCACATAGTTTCTGACAACAAACCTACTGGCTGCACAGCCAATCCTGATCCCTGGACTGTTTAAGTGTCACAAACATTTATGACCTCCCACTGGCCATCACCTTTTCCAACACAGGTAGGTTACTTTTTATAATTTTCAATCAAGAACATAATTCAAATGGTATTTTAAAGTGAACATATTATTCTACATTTAAAACATGATATTACCTCACATGTAAGTAGATTAATCCAACAACACACTGAATTAATATGAAAGCGTTTCCACAGGTTCTATAAAAATGCCCAATACTTGATATAACCCAAAAGACATGAGACCTAAACCAGGAAGTAATGAAAATCAGGAAATGCTTGGTCGCCATCTTGTAACCTTTGTTCCTAAGGTAAGGTGAGTTTTTTTGGTATATTTGTCTCTTTGCTGTTTATTGTAACAAAATAAAACAAATGTAAATTAAACCGTGTTATTGGTGTCTTTGTCCGTAATCTGACATACAATACTACAAACAGGCTATGTAATGCACACGTGCAAATGGTGTGAGTAGTCATCCATTTGGTCAGATCTCCGTCCGTCCGTCCGTCCGTCTGTCCGTCCCTCCCTCCCCTCCTTCCTTCCTCTCTCCCTCCCTCCCTCCCCCCTTCCCTTCCTCATTTTATCTTTCCAACTCTATAAATCTAAATCTAAATCTGCAACAATTAGTCGATTAATCGAATAGTCAATCGACAGCAAATTAATCAAATCGAATTTTGTTAATCGATTAATCATTTAAGTAATTTATCAAGTACAAATAACAAACATTTGCTGCTTAATGTTGCAGCTCAATTCAAATAATTGTTTCATGGATCATTATAAATGGAGTAGTTTAGTTTTTCTTGGCTGCTTGTCAGATAAAGCAAGCACTTCTAAGACATCACTTCGGACTGTGGTAACTCGGGATGGCATTTGCTATTATTTATGGCATTGTATAGACTAAAAGGTGAAATTATTCATCGAAAAAAGTATTGTTAGATTAATTCACTTTGAAATTGTAGTTAGTTGCAGCCTTAATCTAAATATGTCACTTTTCCCCTGTTCTACATCTACATATATCTTTTTCCAGCTGTTTACGGCTCTCTCAGATCCACTGGCTGGCAGGATGGAAGGCTCGGTGATGGATGGACACGCTGGCTGGCTGACTTACTGGGGGTTAAATGAGTCATTATTGGCTGGCAATTATGTTCTATCACTTTGTCGGGAGACGTGATTAATTCTGCAGTCCAACCGTTAAGATGCGACTTGCAGACAGATGATTACATACCAAATCATTAGTTAACATCTGTGCAGTTAGGCTCTGACAAATACACCAGCATTCAGACACCTTTAAAACAAGATAGTATCATGAATACACTGAGCAGGAGACTTCAGTTTGTCTGTGTGTATGTATATACCATATATATATATATATATATATATAGTTAGTGTGTGTGCGTAAGTATATACTATATATATATAATTGGAGTGTGCGTGTGTATCTTTATACTATATATCTATTTATAGATGTATTGTTGTTCCCATATATATTTATATAGTTAGGGTGTGTGTGTTCCTGTGTGTGTGTACGTGCGTGCGTGTCGATCGGGGGGTGGGAGGGAGGTCCTACCTAAGGTATTGGTGCTCTTTTTGTTGCAGACGCGGCATTGTTGGTTGCTGGACGGCTGACCCGGTACGTGCTCCACCAGCTTGCAGAACATTTCTGGCCCCCGGGAGCCACAAGTTGCGTTGGCGCGTATGTTGGCCATGGTGGCCAGGTTCAGCACCGCTGGGAACAACCCTGGGGAGGAGGGGAACACAACCACCATTGGCATTTAAGAAAACACACTGGTGACGAACAAAATGGACTCTTTGCAGAGCGCAATTACTGGCTTGTGACGTGCATGATATTTCTAAAGGACATAAGCAAGGGAAAGACCTTTCGGTAGATATATGAAAGATTGCGTGAGACACGATGTGTGTGTGTCATTAAAAAGAGCTTAGCGACTATCTTCCTCTCAACCTGAAGAATAGGAATGAACAAAAAGGGCATATGCCTATCTCTCTGATTCGTTGGTACTGTGGTGATGTTCACCAAATGCAAATAAACTATGGGTCATGGGTAATAGTAATAATATGTATTATCAATTATATTTATAGCGGTACCTTCAATAACATGTCCTAAAGTCCTAAATAACATTCATTATTTTCATAGATATTGTAACTATGTTGAACATATTCTATTTTAAATGTGGAGGATTACAAAAATCAGGAATTGACAAGGCTCATGGTGCATGTGCTTGATGACTTAGAATAACTTGCCTTTACCAAAATGAAAACCATATGCTGTATTTTCTGAGATGTTTGTAGTAACCTAATGTTCTGAAAAGACTTTGTGCTTCCTGCCTAATACTTTCCAAATCACACACACACACACACACACACACACACATGAGTCAGACACACACATGTACTTTTACAAATCCCCAGACACACACACATACTTTAAAAGCCCAAACACTCGGACACACACACACTCTCTCTCTGTCTCTCTCTCTGTCTCTCTCTCTGTCTCTCTGTCTCTCTCTCTGTCTCTCTGTCTCTCTCTCTCTCTTCATTTTTCATACGTATCAAATCAAATCTTCATAGTGGCAGTGCTATATGGTGTCCTAAGTGAAGGCATGTGTCTGTGTACGTAAAGGGCAGTAACAAGAGTGTAAAGGAGAAAGTGTTGAATGTTTATAGAGAGAGAGAGAGAGAGAGAGAGAGAGAGAGAGAGAGAGAGAATATTTGGGCTCAGATGAATCCAGCTGTTTGGCCAGATGTCAACACTGATGAACTGTGAAGAACATCTGAGGAACTCGAATTCTCTCTCCCTCGCTTTCTCTCCATCTCGCCCACACACTTACTCACTGCTAAAACACACACACACAAATCATTGTTTCTCTTGTTTATCCACAGAAAACAATATATCACATACTATGCATATAAAACATAATTCAAACAGTAAAATGTGCACTTAAAGGTGAACTTGAACCCATTAAAACAATGTAGATGTTTTTTACTACAGCTTTACTACACCCTGTGGTAAATACTGTGTGCAAAATGGCTGCCAACCTTTTCAACTATCTATTAAATAATGTAGTCATCAGTATATTCCTTGGACCATGTGTGGGGACCCAAAAATGTAGAGAGACACATCTTAAAAACTCTTCATAAAATATTAAGCACAAAAATGGCTTTCAAGTTGCAATAAAGGCAACGGCTCTTGATACTTTCCAAGCTAATTAATAAACCGACCATGTAATATTTTAGGTCACCCCACCCCCCTAAAAAGGGGTAGCTCACCACCCCCCTCCCTTGGACACACTTCGTAAAAAAAAACGACTAATAACTACTGACATTTGTCAATGCTGGGGAATTAAAGCCAACATCCTTCACTGATCACAGCGACATTAAAGCAATTTCAAAACCAGATGCAAATGTCCTGGATACTGCTGCTGTAATGTCCTCTCATCTCTGGGCTGCTGGTAATGACATGGGCTTCATATACCAGCCCCCCATGTTGGCAGAAGCAGTCTCACTGGGGGGGGGGGGGGGGGTCTAGAAGTCCAGAATTACAAGCTAGCGTAGAAATGCTAGATGGTTTATATGGTTTTTTTGGCACAGGCATGCCTACATCTGTTCCTACAACAGCAGTATCTCTACTCACCTGAAAAATGTAAACACATTTTTAACAGGAAAGTGTGTTTATCTTTTCTTCCCTCTCTTTCATTTTAAAAATTGCACAAACTAATCTGATACATACACAAACACTTTAAAAAAGCAACAACAATTATAAAAATCCTGGAAAGAGATTATCGCAAAATGGTTAGTGGAGGCAGAGAAAGAGCCAGTGTGTCAAGTACTAGAATGAAAACAGCTTTGTAATCCATTCAAAAGATGACCCCACCCAACAATATGCGAGGAAAAGGTTCCTAAGGCGCAACTGGTTGAACACAGACTACAACTGTCCTGCTGTGCTGTGATTTCATTTCTCAGCCAGCCTGCTTACGTAGGCCTATTTCTAAGCCCTATAATGATGTGATATAATCCATTGTAAAAAAAGAAGAAAAAAAAGACACATTGGGCCTGAATGTGTGTGACGCAGAGGCAGAACAATGGGGGACGCTAACCACAAAAGACCGGTATCTTCCCGGGCATGATCCCCCAGGGAGAGGCTCAGGGTGCACGGCTAAGGCAGCCATGGCAGAGGGGAAAGAGAAAGAGAAAAATAAATACATACACGGAAGCTTATAATCCACCAGAACTGATTGTAATGTTGGAGATGGGGGTGACACTGGTGATGAGGATGCAATTGGTTCTAGAATTGACAAACCAGATAACCCCATGTGTCAAAGTGACATCAAAAGGGATTCTGCTATGACCAATGCTATTCGATTAGTGTGTGTTTGAGTTGGTGAGAGGCATTATTAAAATAACAAAGTGATATTTTTCACCGATAACACCTCCCCAGAGGCCGTTTGTCATTCAAATGAGCAAACATTTTTTAGGTTTTGTTATCAATGGCGAAGCTCTACCTTTGTATGAAATGGACTAACATTAGACAAGCTTGAGATTTGAAGGGCGCTGTATGTGGGGAGATATTTTTAAGATATCGTGCTGAAATGCACACACACATAGCAGACAAACACACACACACACACACACACACACACACACACACGTACACGTCCAGTGGGGCTTAAACACCTGACGCTCTCTCTGCTCTGATAACCATGGTAACCTAGCAGTAGGTCTGTCTGTCTTGTCTGTCTGATTCTGCTGTCTGTATCACCTGTCTGAGTGTCTCTCTCTTGGCCTGCTAGTTCATGCTCTATTAAACATGCATAATCTCTGAGGACATACCTGAATATATATAATCTACTGAGGACGGCACTATCATAAAAGCACATTTCCGAGAAACTGAGATATCTCAAGGGAGTAAGACCATTTACTGCACACATGGTTGGACAGTTGTATTGGTCGCCAAGAGTGTTCCACCGATTTATGATGACCGCAGGCAAAGGTCAGACTGCGACCGTCCAACTCTCTTGTTCAGATCTCTCTCACAATGTCTTGGGTTCATAACCCATTCTACAATGAAAGACAGCCTTCCGTGCTGGAAGGTTCATCACACGCATGTGTGACGCTGTTCGGATTAATCTCTGTGTGGGAGTGTGTGTGGATGATGGCTGGTTTAAGTGGCCTCACCTGGCCCGAGTCAGACTGATTGGACTCTGGGGCCGGGTGAGGCTGCACACCTGTTGCACATTGAGCAATCAGTGTGCACAGATTAAACCAGCCATCACCGCACGCACTCAGTGAGATCTCCTTTGGCAGCATGGCTCACCATCGTCATGTATCATTGTCTGCGAACCTTACAATAAACCAGTTTCCAACCACAATCACCACCCTGCCACACGCCACCTGGGTGGAGTGTTGCATGGACATTGCTATACTATTATATACTAGAAAAAAATAAGATATCATGAAAGTATATATTTTTGTCCAAATATTTGTCCAATAAGGCTGCAGATGCAGATGACACATTATAAAAAAACGGATGGATTATTTTGATGTTAAAAATAAAAAGCGTGAGTATTAACCAATGTAAAGGTTCGCTCAGGTTTTCGCAAACAAGGTCAACAAGTGTAAGGCATTTATGTCAGACCTGAGTGTTTAATCTGTTATGATGTGTGGACATTTCCACAATGATTGTGGGCCAATGAAAAATGTGGGAGGGGCCTATGTCCACAGTGCTACATTGTGCTGTCGCCTCTGCCTTGGAGTATATATGATGTTGAATATTACCCATGCACTGCCTTTCAGTAGCGTGTTGCAAATGATGACGAATACTAGATTCCAGATAAATTCATTATGAATACGATTTCATGAGCTACTTTGGTCCTGCCTCTGTAAAATAAAAATGGTGTTGCTTACACTGCTGGCCATGTTGTGTTTGTGTGTGTGTGTGTGTGCCTACGTGCATGCAGGTGTGTCTGTGTGTGTGCCTACGTGCATGCAGGTGTGTCTGCGTGTGTGCCTACGTGCATGCAGGTGTGTGTTTGTGTGTGTGTGTGTGTGTGTGTGTGCAGGTGCAGCAGCGTGTGATGGATGTGTTATGGCAGAGTTCTGAGGCGATGATGTTGGTTTGATGGAATAAGAAGAAGCTTCGAAAAGACAGGGTCATCTCTCGCTCGCGCGCTCTCTCTGGTCTTTACCTTTCTCACTCTTTCTCCCTCTCATCATTTCTGTGTACCTTTGTGTCTGTCTGTCTCTCTTTCTCACTCTTTCCGCTGGGGGTGTTGGGGTTTTGAGATGGATGGAGAGACAAAAAGAGAGAAGGCGAGATTGATGAGTAAAGAGAAAGGAAGAGATGGATGGAGTGTTGTTTGAAAGGGTCACGCCCCGGATGGGGCTGAGAGATGAGACAGTAATAATCCCCCGCAACACACACGCAGGCACGTGCACACACACACACAAACACACACACACACAGAGGCATATGCACATACACCAAACGTAGCTGCCCATACAAACACCCGGCCACCCCCAACCGCTCACGAAAACACACACATACCATTCTATTCAGTCAGTATACCCTTGAATGTAAACTCAACGCAATCCGCACCAAATCTTTCATGCTTTTGCAGTGAGAAGAGATCATGATAAATGCATAGGATTGACATGTCTGTTCTTTACAGTAATATATATATATATAAATATATATATTTATATATAATATATATATTTTTTTTAATTAAACCTTACTTTATAAGACAATGTTTCATTATAGCCTCGAAACAATGTCTCACACAATAGCTGTCAAACACATACAGGCGCACACAGGAATGGATGTCAACTTGTTTTCCTGGCTGCATGCCGTTTCTATGGTAACAGTGGGAGTGTTGACACATTGGATAAATTCATTAGGATTTCTAATAGATTGTAAAATGCTTTTGCTGGATGTGGATTGGCATTTCTGTCTTTATCGATCTTTCTTTATTGTTTTCTTTTCTTTTCTTCGTTTTAGCCGTTTCTCTGTTGCTGACCTTCGGCGTGCTAACTGCTCCTGGAAAACATTTTGTTGACACCGCAGAATCTTCTTAGAAAACTGTCCCTCTGACGCCAGTTGCCTTACGCATGGACACATCTCATCGGTTACTTCTTGTCTTATCACACTCTGGATCAACCAAAGTGGTTAGTTGAGAAACGCTCCTCAAAAAATTTCCCTCAAAATGGGAAATCCTACTCCCCTCTTCTCTTTATACCCCCCCCCCCCCCATTTTCTCTCTTTCCTGTTGTTTCTTTCCTTCTTTCTTTCTTTCCGTTGGCCCCTTCATCTTTCCATCCTGCTGACCGATACAGAGCGTTCTTGGAAATGAAAACTAAATCAACATACTCCTCTCACTTAGACTTCCTGCCCTTTGTGTGTGTGTGTTTGTGCCTGTGTGCGAGTGTGTGTGTGTGCACGTGTATGTGCGTGTCTTTGAGAGTGCTAGCTCAAAGAAGGAAGCCTAGAAGGGAACGTTGAGGGTTCTTGAGCAATGAACAGGAGTGAAGAGGGAGATAGATAGAGGAAGCGAGAGACACCAGAGAGAGATCAAGTATGTGTGAGTGTGTGGACCTGCAAATCTTAATTCTAGTGTCCGCAAATTAGAAGATGATGTTTCTTTCCTTCATATCTGTCATTTAAAATGTGTATTTGTTATTTGTATTTGGGACCTCACTACTGGTCTTATACTAATAATATTGGTGTCAGTCATTCCTTAGTATCCTATATGAAGTAAACCAGCGGTGAAGGATTATTACCTCCACCATCTCAGCTCTCTTACGAAATGAAGTGTGTCTTCAGTTTGGATTGCATTTACATGACCCAAAGTGCCAAACAACAAAACCTCTCCTCGTCGCTTTGTAAATCACTCTGAAAGAGAGTCTGCATCCCAATCTGGTTCTCTTTTGTAGATCTGTCTAAACCATAACCAAGCTGCAAGTAAAGAAATGAACAGTGAGCCTGGACCAATTGAATAAATTGCAGAACTGAATGAGAAGAACGGAAAAATCCTTTCTATTGCTTTTTTAGGGTTTATCCCCCGGGTGTTTGTGTGTGTGTGTGTGTGTGTGTGTGTGTGTGTGTGTGTGTGTGTGTGTGTGTGTGTGTGTGTGTGTGTGTGTGTATGTGTGTGTCTGTCTGTGGGGGGGGGGGGGACCCCCTGGTATGTGTGTGTGTGTGTGTATGTGTGTGTGTATGTGTGTGTGTATGTGTGTGTGTGTGTGTGTGTGTATGTGTGTGTCTGTCTGTGGGGGGGGGGGGGGGGGACCCCCTGGTGTGTGTGTGTGTGTGTGTATGTGTGTGTGTATGTGTGTGTGTGTGTGTGTGTGTGTGTGTGTGTGTGTGTGTGTGTGTGTGTCTGTGGGGGGGGGGGGACCCCTGGTACCAAGCTGTGCTCTACGGGGGTCTAACATTTAGTTCAGCTGCACATTCGTCTGTGAAATGGATCAGATCAAGCAGCTGCAGACACAGCTGGCTGTTTGTTGCATTCATATTATCATTATTAAAATAACCTTAAGTTGTGGCCTTTGATATTTCCATTAAGTGTTACAAACGACCATTTCCAATACGATCATTTTTCAATATTTCTTGGTGAACATTTTTACTTAAAACAGGATCTAAAAACATTCAAGTAACTGTAGCATATCACAGAGGGACGTGTCTGCTACACACCTCCAAAATATCTCTCAAGGCTGAGTCTAAATCTCCACCGTCATCACAATTGTTCACTGCCTTGGCCACTTGAGTGAACGGTAATACGCCATCCGTGTGGCTATAGCCAGGAGGGTAAAGAGACCCATTAAATTGGCTTGAAGGAATAGAAGGGAATCAATAGAATGAAATTACACGGTGTGCTTAATGTACACCATGATAACCCTTAATAACCAAATTAGAAAGATTTCCTTATTCTGAAGCAGTGTGTTATGACTTAGATGTATTTGTTCTGTTTAATGTATTTGACAAGCACAATGAGGGTTTTGTGGTTGTGTGTGTGTGTGTATGTGTATGTGTATGTGTATGTGTATGTGTATGTGTATGTGTATGTGTGTGTGTGTGTGTGTGTGTGTGTGTGTGTGTGTGTGTGTGTGTGTGTCTGTTTGTGCTTACCTCTGGGTTTAAATGTGGGATAGCTTGTGTGTGACCTCTGCCAGACAGTCATCCACACAAACTCAGACTAAACAGGAAAGGAACCGAGTTACAGATATAGAGTTATATAAGTTAATCCTTTGCTCCGGCCTCCCACACACACTCAAGTAAGCACACACAAACACACACACAAACACATACAAACACCCGGGGGATAAACCCTAAAAAAGCAATAGAAAGGATTTTTCCGTTCTTCTCATTCAGTTCTGCAATTTATTCAATTGGATGTTTATATTATGTCTCAGTTTAACTTGTCTTTAACAATGTTTAACTAGTCAAATATAATTGGCTTTCAGAATTGAGAAGAGAGACACATAAGTACATGGCTCCACCGGACAAGCCTGCAGTGTATACCCGATGAGACTGTAGCAGCATAATACATAACCGGCGGTTTCCCATTGTGTGTGAGTGGTATTACCGCTACAGGCTGGCTCATGTACCCTTCAGGGAGACAAGAGAGAGCAAAAGAGAAAGCAGGCTAAACACAACAGGTGTATTGATTGTAATTAAAGTAGTAATCAATATCTTACATTTACCAAGGTATTGTGAATCACGAGCGTGAATAATCCTCAAGTAGCACAGGTAGCCCGAGGTAACCGTCCCAGATATCACTTGCAGTTGGCAATATAACTGCAATTTTTACAAAGCCAATGGAGCTTTTAAGTGTCAGTATATCAGTATAAAACATAATATGTCAAACCTAACATTGTGTTAATTGTAAGGGCATATTTTATTATGGGAATAATTAATAATTAAACATTTAGTTGTAATTCATTTAGACTCCAATCAATATATGACTGTATAACAATGCAATGCCAATAAAACAACAACACAATATGAATAAACTATTAAATTATTGCAGAGCTGTACAAAGCGACAACAAACCACAGGTGTAGACATAAAACAACGACTATTCTTTTATGTACCGGGGCACCGGTAATAGATTTAGCTTCACTAGTTTAGTCCACTACCACTGCCCTGATACATAAAAGCAGCAGACCCATAATTAGTGTTTTGAGCCACACCTGTGTTTGTCCTACGATGACCCCTCTGTGAAAAGGGTCTATTCAGTTCATAAAATGGTATGCTAGTTAAGCATGCATCAAGTAGGCTTTGAGTAAGGATAATGTCTAAAGTGTAGTCCTTGTAACGGGACTGTTTCAGACTCATGTATCTATGCATTCTTGACCTGTCTATAAAAAGGCATGTCCGTTTATGTAAGCGTATTAACGGTTGGACCACAGGTTTTGACACGTTTTGTCAACATCCTACATATTGTCCAACACCCCTAAGTCAATCACGTGACTTCAACCCAGAAATTCAACCCAGAATGGTACGAAAGAAGTACTAAACTCAAAGCCAAAACCCCAACCTCTAATAGATCGGGAGAGAGCGAGGGAGAGAGTGAGAGAGGGGGCGAGAGACAGTCGAAGAGAAGAGAGGGAAAGAGCGAGCGAGGAAGAGGGAGACGGGACTGCGGAGGTAGAGAGTAAGCACTATAACTCCTGGATAAGTGGTCGCTGTGATTAAGTGCAGCTCAGCCCAGCCAGCAGTAAATCTACTGTGCTCTGGACCACTTGCCCTATCTCATATAAACACACACACACACACACACACACACACACACACAGTGAGATAGAGAAGGCCCATACCTGATGAGCCAGTGACGAGGACTTTGTTAAATCATCCACAAGCACCTCAGAGACACCATTGTGTGTGTGTGTGTGTGTGTGTGTATGTGTGTGTGTGTGTGTGTGTGTGTGTGTGTGTGTGTGTGTGTGTGTGTTGTGTGTGTGTTGTGTAGTGGTAGTGGCCTTGGCTGAAGAGGCTAGAGAGCAAGTACTAACCAAGGCAAGTGCTGATGGATTCATACTTAAACACACACACACACACACACACCCACACACACACAGACACACACACATATGCCCAGGGGAGGTGTTAGGGCTGGTAATGAAAACATGCCAATGAGTAGATTTACAGGAGAGAACAACTTGACCTCTGGCTACATAGAGATTTATCACTGGTCCAAGATCTGATCATCTCAGAGCTGCTAGCATCCACAACACACATTACAAAGGAACACCACTACAAGTACAACGCATGACTACACAACACAACACCAGCCAAAACAATACATCTGAAATAATGCAACAGGAGACAAAACAACTCAACACGATGCAAAACAATTATATTCATTGTCAACAATAACAGTTGGCAAAATGGTGTGTTGAACGATGACTAATGCATTTAAAAGGGTCTTACTGCTTCTGACAAGTACACTGATAGTGCATCAAGGCTTTCTGTAACTTCTTCTTTAACCACATGATCTACTCACGCTCCCACTAGCTTGTTTTGCACAGCTATATGTTTCAATCACGTATAACTATTTTGGTTCAGAAAAACTTTGCATAGTCCTTTGCATGAAAACATTTGAACACTATCCATTCGATACCCAGCGCCATGGGCACGTAAACAAATAGACACCGTACCAATCTGCTTAAAGACAAGTAAATAACAAAGTGAACACAACAGCACAAAATGGAACATATTCATTTTTACATAGAAGTAAACACCTGTGATTTCATCCACTTTTTCGCCTCTCTTGTGTAGTATAACTTAGATGAGGTGCTGGCTAACCTACTGAAATTACCCAGTAAGCAAAGAGTCAGAGGAAATACAGGAGCACGCCAGGCTGTGTTTGTGTCAAACAGTGAGAGAAGAGGGGAAATAAAAAAGACAATCTCAAGGCGTGCGTCACTCCGGGCAAATATTTTGTACATGTGTGTGTATGTTTTTTTGCACTGTGCTGGTCTACGTGTATGTATGTACTGTATGTGTGTGTGTGTGTGTGTGTGTGTGTGTGTGTTTGTGTCTGTATTTTGCGTCGTGCTAATGTGTGTGCATTTGTATTTTGTCTACTTGTCAGGTCAGGAAATAACATTGTTCAGGAGACGCGTTTGGCGGGGTCACAGGGGATTGTGGGTAATTGGAAATCCAGATGGACGTGCAGGAACTTCCAGGAAGAGACTGTTACCACGGAGATTGAACGGAGCAAGCACATAAATATCTCTCATTTTGTCTGACCTCCCTGTCCTCTCGCTCAACTACTTCATCTCCTCATCCTTTTTTCATCTCATCTCTTTTTTTATCATCCCTGTTGCCTTCCCGCCTCCTCGCTCTATCTCTGTATTCTGCAACTTGCGGTCTCGCCACCATCCCTCAAACAGTTAACTATCATTAGCTACAATGGGCGCAACAGGGAAATGGCCTGTTTGGTGGGTGGAGTTAGGGAGGAACAATCGACTAAGAAGGTCTAGAAGAAAAGTCTTCCTGAGTAATGCCCTCCATGAACACACACACACACACACACACATATATTCACCCACGCATGCATGCACGCACACACACACACAAAAATACAGCTATGCATGCAGGGAGAGAGTTCTGTTTGTGTCCCAGGTGTTCTCTCTGGGGAAATTTGACTTTGGTCGCCGTGGACACCATGAGTATGGGCAACATGACCATATCATATAACTTCAGAGTATTTCCTGGTCTGGTTAAATAACAAGTGCATTGATATGCTCACTGTGTGCACAGGGTGTACGCATGAATTTACAGACGGCAGTGCTCATATCAATGAAAGCTCCAATGCTTGGCATGAACTGCAGGTCTCTTTGTATTTCGATTCTGTGGTATCTTCTCAGACATTCAGAGCCATCTTAATGTTGTTGAGGAAAATAACGTTGTCGTTCTTAGTTGTTATTTATTGAGTTGTATTATAATTTGCATTTATTTGTATTTCATTTTTCTTATTTTCAAGTCTTGTTTAACTGTCATTGTTATTGTCCATGTCCTTACTTATTTTACTTGTGTTGTTTTTCTTTAGTTTTTCATATTGTTCTTGTTTTATTTGTAATGTGTTGCAGGGCGTTGCTGCAACACACAGGTCAACCTTACCTGGATACTTTCTTTTTAATATAATACATACATAAATAAATAAATAGAGAAGTGCTAGACAGGGAAGCAGTTACCTATTTCCACAACCCAAGATGCCGACTTGTATGGTAACAACATCTATAATAAACAGGAAACTGTTCAACGTTTTTTGATTTGACTATTTCGAGATAAGTAAATAAGTAAATAATTTTCACATTCCAAAGGAAATCACCCCCCGATCTCAAAGAAAACGGTTTTAAGTTTTCCTTCACCAACCAACGAACCAACAGAAAAAAAGAAAATCTCCACTACCAGCCTTTGAGTAAGGGCTCTGGAGTTTTGACAGAGCTGAACTACGAGTTGCTGACTCATGGCTATTGACCAACGCTGATGACTGCACATCTGCCATTACCCTGCCAGGGGCTAAAGCTAACTGCTCTAGCACTGCAACGCACCAGGAGAGATTGACCGTGGCTGAAATGTGTACTGGACGTTGGAGAATCCATTATGGAGCTCATATGTGGGGTTTTCCGGCTGGGTCAGTATGTGAATGTATGTGAATGAATGTGTGTATGTGTGTGTGTGTGTGTGTGTGTGTGTGTGTGTGTGTGTGTGTGCGTGTGTGTGTCTGTGTATGGGCAGGGGAAGGTGTGTGTGAGTATGTGTGTGTGTGTGTTAGTGAGTATGAGAAGGTGTGTGTGTGTGACTCTGAGTGTTCATAAACGTAGGTGCATGACTGTGTGTTGGTGGGCATGAGCACTTAATTTAGCACAGAAGGGCAGTAAAAATATTGAGAAACAAAGAGGATAGACTGAGAGCGGGACAGTGTTTGCGTGAATAAATATGTATGTGTTTGTATGTGCTTGTGTGTGTATGTGTGTGTGTGCGCGCACTGTGTCGGGAAATCAAAGTGTGTGTGCATGTAGCATTTATAACCGCAGCGTTGGAGACAAACGGCCCCCTTGATAGACATTGATTTTCACCCGATGGATCTCACCGTTAGCAAACCTTATAGCTGTGCTCGTAATGGGTCCATGTTATGAATGAGCCCCGAAGGGCTACAGAAAGAGAGGGAGAGAAGAGAGAAGAGAAGAGAAGAGAAGAGAAGAGAAGAGAAGAGAAGAGAAGAGAAGAGAGGAGAGGAGAGGAGAGGAGAGGAGAGGAGAGGAGAGGAGAGGAGAGGAGAGGAGAGGAGAGGAGAGGAGAGGAGAGGAGAGGAGAGGAGAGGAGAGGGAAAGAGAGAACAGGAGAAAGGAGAAGAGTGAAGAGAGACGAGAAGAGAGGAGAAATTAACAGAATGGGACAGGAGAAGGGAAGAAGCAAATAAGACCAAAAAACAACATTGATAAGAGCAAAGCACATCCACAGTTGTGAGCAGGGCAATGCTATTTGCCTCTAATAGGTTTCAA
Organism: Lota lota; assembly: GCA_026745465.1. Classification (NCBI taxonomy): domain Eukaryota; kingdom Metazoa; phylum Chordata; class Actinopteri; order Gadiformes; family Lotidae; genus Lota; species Lota lota. The sequence goes on from JACYXH010000249.1 coordinate 3,027,012, forward strand.
TAGGAAGCTGGTCGTTAGCTAAATGGATAGGCCCTAAATGACACATTAGCATGTTAAAGGCTGATTCTGTTCATTATTGAAGCTCTCTCATCACTGCATGCATCACAAGCGCAGGCTATGGGTCTGGACGCTGTACACCATACCACACCTGCTGCCTCAGCAAATACATATGCACACACACATGCACACGTACACGCGCACACGGACACACACACATGCGCAAGCACACATGCACAAGCACACACACACAGACACACACAAATGGACACACACGGACACACACACACACACACACATACGGTGTAAAAGACATAAAGAGATAGTCATGTGTCTGTGTGTACATGTGTGTGTGAGCAAAGGTGTGTGCTTGTGTGTGTGAGTGCCCGAGTGTGAGAGATAGTGCATGTGCAAGTGTGTGACTATCACTTCCACTTATGGAATCCAGTTAAAAAGATTCCTTGCTCAGTGTTCTGGAGCTTTCCAGTATATAAATCAAAGTGATCTTAGAAAGTAAAAAAATAGATTTTTCTCCACACACACACACACACACACACACACACACACACACACACACACACACACACACACACACACACACACACACACACATACACACGTCTTTCCTGAGAGAATTCCCACTGTGAGTCGTTAATCGATTTGCTAGCTCCCCCTGAGGTCACAGAACATTTTCTACACATGTCAGCTGTCAGTTAGTTAAAAAATGGGGATGAAGATAGGAGGTTACAGCAGCACAAAAACTTTGAACGTGTGGAACCCTATATGGCTTAGGAAAAATGATCAAATAGAGCAGAAAATAATAGAACAGAACAGAATGGAATATCACAGAATGTAAAGAAAATGAATCAGAACAGAATATACTAGCATTCACGTTGTTACAGATTTTTTTTGTGTGTGCGTGTGCAGGCGTGCTTGCTTGCGTGGGTGTGCCCCTCCAAAAAGCCAGTAAATGTGTATGTATGTATGTATATATATATATATATATATATATATATATATATATATATATATATATATATATATAGATACAGATGTTATTTTGTGTTTTCTGTCACTCCTATAGAGCCTCACAACGTCACAACCCCACCACATAAACCCACAGCCACAGCATCCCCACCCAGGCCCCTTTCCACAGTTCCCCCTAGAGGCACGGCACAGCTGCATGGACCAGCGTAAACCATAGCTCCCAATGGACACACCAAATAGATCATCACTAGGCACAGAACACAGCGCGATCAACTGATCACAGCCTCTCCTTCCTGTAGCCTTTTATTACAGCCGATCGGTCGAGAATATCAATCACAGAGGGGGATTTGTCCTGGCGTCTTGTTCGGGGGGGAAGGGTGGGGGGGGGGGGGGGATTTCAAAATATCAAAAAGGGAAGACGAAAAAGACAAATCAGGTTCAGCTGGAAAGAGACAAAGTCAAATGTTCTTTGTTGGTCCCCACAACCCAGCAGAACAGAGAACAGGGCTCTTTGTTAGCCTGGCCCCAGGCGGACCGGGCTGAGGACAAAGACCCTGGTTGAGTGGCTGTGAAGGAGCTGCGGTCCCTAGCGGAGCGAGGATCCTCCAGGAAAACACAAATATGCTGCAACCAACTCTCCAGCTACCTCCTCACCCGCCCACTCATCAAAACAAATTGCGAACTGGACCGGGTCGACTGCATTGCTCGGCTTTCACCCATGTTAGTCAATAGGGTTCAGACAAGGCCGCACACCACACACACACATATATACACACACGCTGTCAGGCACACATATGCACGCACACAGGCAAACAAACATTTTCAAGGCCACATTTCATGTTATTATTCAGAATTACCTGATGCAGCATCCCTTTTGTGATCCCTCATCCCAAACCATTTGGAATAATGGCTTTCTTGTTCACTGCTGTTTTTGGCAGTTTTGTGTTTTCGATTATTATGTGTGCATGTGAGAATGCATGAGTGCGTGTCCCTCATCCTACCTTCCAGTAGAGAGTAATTTAGTTTGACCTACCTTCAGGGCATCTGTTAACCCACAAGCCATCAGTGTTTTATTAAGTCTGCCTTTTCTATTGCAGGAAGGGCTGCTTAGACAAAGTCAAACACAGCTATTCCTGGTTTGCACCAACCAATTTCTCATCCAATTTCTCATCTCCGTCACCTCAGTCTTAAATATATGACCCCGTCTTTTGTGGAAAAAGAACAACCAATGGGTAAGATATAATTTTTAGAAATTACTTGTTGGTCATTTTAGGTTTTTATTTTCTCTGGTAAAAATCCAGGAAATTTCCTGGAAAATTTCCCGGTAAATCCACCCTAACGCCATAAGACCGTCATATCCGCCTCCTGCAAAGAGTAAAGAAAGAAATAATGAAAAGATAACGTATGCCACTGTTGCCATCCAAAAATACAAGATCCTGCAGAGAGGAAGTTTGGGGGTGGGGGTGAAATGTTCCTCTGCGTGCCAATATGACACACACACACACACACACACACACACACACACACAATCACACACAAACACAAACACACACACACACACACACAGACAGACACACACAAAGACTCACCAGTGCAAACACATAAACACATATTTCAATTGGCATTTTCTATGCCCTGGCCTCTCTGCGGATTTGCTGAAGCATAGAATAATGGAAATACAAACAGAAAAAATGGAAATATAAAATTACATACAGAATATGTTTGTCTCTGTCTCTCGTTGGCTTTGTCGCCCTCGCTCTCTCGCTCTCTATTTTTCACACTCTCGCTATACTTTCAATGTAGATTCACACACAAACATGGGCAAAAAAACATGCATGGGCACCAATCCAATCGTTTTCTGACAGATGGAGGAAAGGAAAAATGGAAATACGAGAAAACAACAACACAAAAAATCTAAACAAATGTAAACACAACCCACACTTTTTTTTCAGATTCCTCACCACATGTCTTTTCCACATGTGGCTCTCTTTCTCTCTCCGTTCCTCCCTCCCTCGCTCTTCTCTTCAGTACTTCATCTCTGGCCTTTCTGCTCATGTCATGCAGTTGTACAGAAATATGCACACACACACACACACACACACACACACACACACACACAGAATCGTGGAGGGGTATAAATGATAAATCCATAGCTAGGCCGGCCTAATAGACCCAACACACAGATTCCTTTATCGCCTCAATCGCAGAAACAGACTGAGCCACAACAATTCGAATGGCTTTTTGTTGTGCATGTGTGTGTGTGTGTGTGTGTGTGTGTGTGTCTGTCTGTCTGTACCAACGTGTGAGTGAGCGCATGTGGGTGTGTGGGTGTGAGAGCTGGTTTGCAAACAGCTTATGTGTGCAGCATACAGATTTGTCATTTAGGCTCTAAACAATACTAGCCAGGTGATGGACTGTTCTAGAACTTCAGTCCATCTGTCTATCTATACTATCTATACTTTTAATAGGATGCAAAAATGTGGCATAGCCAAAGATGGATAATTTAAATGCCAACCTGTGTCTTGTACAGTAAGAAGTGCCTGTACATTTATAACAGCTTATTGAAAATCCTTTATTTCTCTGTGTTACACAATTGCTTCCTTCAGTCAGTTAATTGTGTTGGTGAACAGTATACCGCCATGTGGAGGCTAAGGCAGGGTGGGCTAGCCTGGTTTAGAGAGAAGAGAGCGAGAGAGAGAGAGAGAGACTGAGGAGAGAGAAAGCAAAAGCTGACCAGAGCGACCAGTCAATCATCCGTAAATATCCTCTTATTTTAATCACTAATAACCGCTGAATAAAATTAATTAGTTTGCAGTTGTGCCCCATACACAATGTGCTGAAAAACATTGACTTGTATTTCTTGATATTGAGATAGAGTATTTTTCATAACAGCAACCATTGGGAACATATGAACAATGATGGCCTTCCACTCAGGCTCCAACATTTAGCACTGCCTGCTGCGGCTTCTTTAAGCCCCCCCCAGACTCACTTTTGACCACATGGCGTGCCGGGGTCATAATAGCACTAAGGGGGTCACAATGACCCCTTAGTGGCCAAAGTTCATGAGTGTTAGAGGTTAGAGGTTGCTTTAATATAAAGGTCACACACAACACAAGGACTTTTTTGTACTGCCACAAACGCCAACAAACACACACACGCATATGCACACGCACATGCACGCACGCGCGCGCACACACACACACACACATATCAAATCCAGAAATAAATCACAGACACAAAACCGCACATAACATACACAAACAGAAGACAGTATGACATCTTCATGGCCCAGACAAACATTGCTGCTCATAGTAAAAGCCCAGCCAAATCCACTGCATCTTTTAACCATGTGTCGAACAAGGAAGTGGCGGCCAGAGCGGGTCATTATGGGCAGCCCACCAGAAACCAGCTGGCATCCATCTAGACGTCAGACTTGAGAAGAGGCCCGGAGTCTGAGGTCTAACTCTTCACCGCATTCAAGTCTGGGCTCCAGCTGAGTCTCAGCAAAGCGCTGTGTGCAGAAGAGCACCATGCAGAGGGAGAGATAGTATAGGCCATAAAAACCAGTTTGTCTTTTTCAACAACCAGTTCATACATAAATTGGTGTCAGCTTCGTCTGGAGCGGTGAAACCCTCAAACCATATAAAGGAAATTCGGATATGAGTAAATGTATATTCTAATGAGAAAGACTTCAGAGACTTCAGACAGATGTGTCCTGTCTTTGAGGGTACCCCTCAATTTAACTATTGGCTCCCAACCGCCAATGAAAAGGATCTGTGTGTATGTGTAAAGTGTAAGACTGCCAGGGAGAGAAAGAGAGAGAGAAAACCCCCTGCGTTACAAAAATGGAGCCAAAAATAAAATGAGAAGCAAAACAAAAAGGTGAAATGAGAGAAGAGGCCAGGCGGGAGAAAGAGAAGAAAACAGAGAGAGTTGTGGGGAGTACAGAGGAACACTGAGAAGGACAAACAGGTCAAGGAGAGAGGAGACAAGGGATTGGGTGGAACAGATCAACACAGTGTGTGTGTGTGTGTGTGGGGGGGGGGGGGGGGGGGGGGTGGTGGTTGTGGGGGCAATATTGACACCATGTGTTAACACAGGAAGCCCCCCGGGAAGATTTAGGGATCCTGAAAGATCACAGAAGAGAGAGGACCAAGACAGATGCACACAGAGAGATAGAGAGAGAAGGCGAGAGATAGATGGAGAGATAGGGGGGGTTATATTAAGCTTTGGTTCCCTTTCAGTGCAGCTGCAGACACATGAGTCAGGTCTTGAAGTTTGTGTGTTGTTTTTTTTTGCGTGGTGAGGGGGTGGCTGTTTTGGCAGCTGGACATCTGTGTGTCAGGCATGCAGCATGGCAGCCACAAGGTTAAAGTGTCAAACCCTTGTCTGTCTGGCTATCTATCTATCTATCTATCTATCTATCTATCTATCTATCTATCTATCTATCTATCTATCTATCTATCTATCCATCTGTCTGTCTATATATATATATATATCCAAATTCCTATCCATCGATCTATTTATATCCATCTATATATATATATATATATATATATATGTTTATCTGACTACCTGCCTGCCTGACTGTCTGTCTCCCTCTGAAAATCTCCGACCAAGCTTGTCTCCTTGGTTAGGATTTGGAATAGGATGACCATCCCCATCAGCCAATCATCTGTTTTCTGAAGTTTGAACATTTGAGCTGGAGATTACGCAAGGCTCTTTCACCACCACAGCACACCACGACACATTGCAAATCTAGTGTCAGTGAAAGGTATCACACACTGCACACATGGTGTGTTTTATGGTCTTATATTTATCCAACTCAGTAATGGAGCACTTTGATTTTGAGGTGTTTATTACTTGTTACGTCGACGTATGTCCTATCAGCATTTTTGTACTACAAACATTTATTTCACGTTTTAGTTTGAGGAAAGCACCATCCTACATTCCATGCATTCAGTTATTTAATACATAAATTAAAGTTCACACAGGGGAATACTTTTTTTTTAAGGGCCCAGAGGTACACGGTATTTTTAAGCTTTACCTGTATTTTCCATAATAATATATGTATTCCTTTGTACAATATCCTCCCCTTAGCAATTTTACTGCCTCTAATGTTCTTCCGATGAATTTATGTCAACAGTTTGGGTATTTATAGGAATTGTAAGGACATTGGATAGGAGAGTCTAAGCAATCTTTAGTGGAAGATGTACGAAGCATTCTTGCAAGCAATCACATGCACAAACACACACACACACACACACACACACACACACACACACACACACCAATTCATCAAATCATGCTCTGTTTCGTCTCCGAAACAACAGTAGAACTGAACAAGCCGGGACAGCAATTGTAATCCTGGTAGAATTAACTATTGATTTTCTCCTGAACATTATGAATGCTACTCGACCACCAAAGGAACATGCACAAACACATACAAACAAACAAGTGTATGTGTGCACAATGCAATTATATGTTAGCAAATACCACTCATACTCAGACAGTATGTTTACGCACACATATAGATAATATATAGACATATAAACAATTCCATAAAGAATGCGCACAGACACACACACACACACACATGCGTGCATACATGCACACACACACACACGTTCGCTCTTAGTGTAAGATGTGTTTGCCTGAGCTAGAACAGGCCCAAAGGGGAAAAGGTAAGACATACACAATAACCAATTCACAAACAAACCTACACACAAGCCATATATGCAAGCAAATTATGGTTAAAAGATGCATAAACAATTTGATTTGGGCCAACATATCCTCTAAAAACAGCAGCACTGGGGGGGAATGTGTCCCACCAGACTTCAGTCTCGATGCAAAAGTTGTTAAATAGATATTAGTATTGCTTTTCTTACTCTTTGAAATCAGTGGTACATCTTAGCTGTAAGCTAACATCCTCCCTGACCTACTTTAAATAATTTGACAACTTTAGTTTAGGTGTGTGTGTGTATGGGGGGTGTTACCCACTGAACACAGTGGGTAACATCACATAGTACTCATTGACAACACACACACACACACAAAAGCACACACACACACACACACACACACACACACACACAAACACACACAAGCACACACACAAGCACAAAAACACACACAAACTCACACACACACAAAGACACACACACACACACAGACTCTGTATCTTCTCAGTTCCTTATCCCCTAATCCATGGAAAGGATCTAGCACCCACTTTAACTTAGCACCTGACTAAATTTAGCCCCCAAAGGATTCTTCCACCTTGACATGCACTCCCACCTGTTGATGACCACGTGAGGGCGAGAAGCACATTCACTCATTGATCAGTGGTGACGTGGAATTCAATGACAACCTCATGGAGACCCAAGCAGAACAAAAACACTAAATGCCAGGAATCCATAATTGATACTACTTAGTTAGAAAGCAACCTGCCATCTCATAGGATCACAATTGAGTATGTTTTATATGGTAACGAGACATTAAAAACATTCAGGAAAGAGAAAGACAACAGCGCACAACACAGCTGTTGCAGTACACAAATAACAAGTGTTGAGCTAAGACTGTAAATCACTCCAACAATCCTTCAACCAGCTTTCCATTTTGTTCTTCCTTTCTTCCCTCCCTTTCATCCACCCTTCCTACCTCCCTCCCTCTCTTCTTTCCATTCTTCCTCCCTCCCTCCCTCCTTCCATTCTTCCCTCTCTTCTTTCCATTCTTCCTTCCTTCCTTCCTCACTCCCTCCCTTCCTCCCTCCCTCCCCTTTCCTTCCTTCCATTCCTCCTTCCTTCTTTCCTTACTTCATTCTGCCCTTTATACCTTCCTTTGTTCCTTCCATTTTTCCTTCCTTCTTTCCATTGCTCCACCTTTCCTTCCTTAATTCCTTCGTTCAGTGTCTTCATTGTAGCCTTACACCCACCCTTCCATCTAGGATCTATTGATATTCACGATGGTTCCCTGGGTTTGGAATAGACTAAGAGAAACATCCTCCGAGGAGCTCTGTCAAATCCCATTCAGTTCAGCCTGGCTGCCTTTCACATTAACATGGTTGCAAGAGATCAACATATTTTACAAGCATAATAATGATATTGGGATGAATTCACCTCATAAAAGAGGCCCTGATTTCTCTGAAGACTTAGAGAAAACCCAGTTTCTTCTTTTTTTCGACCCCATTCGGAGGTACATGCCACTGATGACTTCAAATATTGCACTCAATCCAAATCAGCCCATTTTAATCTCTGCTGCCCTGCAGTGCCACTCTAAATTGAGGACCTCTTTCTGCTGTTTTGACACAGAGACTTGCTTAATCAAAACCATTTATTATGTACTGTGAACAAGGATGAAAATCCTACGTCGTTGTTGGAAAATACACTTTTCTTCTGTACAATGTCTTGATCCATGCGTATCATTTTTTTTGGCTTCTGAGATGGGGGATTGTGCATGTGATATTAATAAGCTTGGGTTTTGAATGGTGAATTCTCTAGAGTATCAGCACGCCCATGCAAACTAGAGTGCTTCTATTTCCATTCATACACTGAAGCCAGTGTCCTGAGCACAAGTTCCGTGAGGGAATGTGTCTGCACTTTCATGACTAAAATATTATTAGTATTATTGTCGTTGTTATTATTATTCTACCATGAATATGGTGGTTTAATGAGACCATTTCTATACAAGCATTATTATATTATCACTATTTAAACCACATTTGAAGGGATTGTCTTTTTATAGAGCTGCATCTTTGATTTGGTAGTACTAAAGTGTATAATATAAAAAAATATAAAAAATATTGGGAACACTTTTTAATTAGGTTCAGTCTTAAGTAATTTATAAGCCTTCGGTTAATGATGAAGTAATCATTAACAAAACAGTAACATACATTTGTTGATGATTAATAAGTGCTCAGCCTACCAGCCTATCCAGTGGACTGTACCAACTGGTTGGCTGATCTATCCATCATACACTCCCACTTGTGATGTCACTAGAGGGTTGATTCTGACATGGTTTGCAAAGGCTAATCAACATCGCACCTGGTGATAAAATAAATAAGGGCTTATTAATCGTATACAAATGTATAATAATGTTTTGTTAATGATTAGTTCCTCATTAACTAAAGCCTTATAAATGAATGTTGTGTTAATGATTAGTTCATCATTAACTAAAGGCTTATAAATGACTATGACTTATGACTGGATTATAAGGATTTTTATAGTCTTTCTGTTGGGACCGTAAGGCCTATAACTTTTCTAATTTAATTTCAAGAATCCATCCAGTGACATATACTGCCATTGACGAATATATATATATATATATATATATATATATATATATATATATATATATATATATATATATATATAGATATATATAGATATATACATACACACACACACACATTTATACTTTAGAACCAGAGCAAGTTCATCAGGGCCCGCCTCCTTCCTCCTCCACCTCCCTTGCTGCCTCCTCCTCCTCTTCACCACATCACTCTGCTTTTCATCCTCTTCCTCCAGCCTCCATCCTTCCTCCGCCTTGCTCTTCTCTATTTCAGCACCTCCCCCTAACTCTCCCAACCTCCTCCTCTCCTCCCAGCCCCCCCTCCCCATCTCTCTCCGTCTCCCCGGGAGGAGTGAGCGAGCGAGTGGCTACTGATAGGGAGCGTGGCTGCTGACATGCCTGGTAATGAGGAGCCCGCACGCAGATGGCCTCTCCCTCGCCCTATCCCTCTCTCTTTCTCCCCACCACATAAAGTGTGGCAAGGTGTATGTGCTGCAGCATGAGTGATGGTGGAAATGCGTGTGATGTGTGGTGATGTTGGAGATGGACTGAAGTGGTTTTAGTGAGATGGAGTGAGGTCAGATGATATCCAAGGTGAGAGTTGGATTATGAGTGTGAGGAGTGTGAGGTAGGTAGAAAATGATGACCCGGAGTGAAACCGAAGTTTTTGATGTGTTTGTGTAGGATTGAGGAGTAGATACCCTGTGTAAGGTGGTGTGGTTCTCAGAGAGAAGCGCGCATCTAGTCATCCATGCTGATTTGCCACCCCCTTCCACAACATCAGAGTCGGCCGCGCTGTCTGTTCAGCGCAAGACAGATGGCACCCATGAAAGTTACCAGACTAGATAGTGCATTTGATACCGAAGATTCGAACTAATGGCTCCCACACCCCCACCCACCCCACCCCCACTAGGACAGCCTCCCTCCCACTGATGACAGGCAGCCGCCTCCACACAGGAACACACATGCGGACAGACGACACAAATACACACACACACACACACACACACACACAAACGCCACTGCATTACACTAACCGTTTAGATGAGTTAGTCGAACTAACCTACACTATAACTAACTGGACTACGGTATTGTACACAGATGTAGCTGTAGTCAATAATACAATCAGGTTTGGGTTTTAGTGAGAGGTGCCAGCATAACACTGGGGTCAGACTTCACAATGACACACCTAACTATGAAAAATATTGAAGTGGTGAAGTGGTGCAGACTTCAGTCTGGGTGCTAGGCTGTGTCTTAATAAAGTTGGCAAAAAAAGTAAAAGTAGTTTTGCAGCCAATAGCAAGAAAATTACTTTTAACCTGCAGGGAAATAATGGTGTTTTTATCATAGTCACTGTTTTTTTTTTTTTTTTTTTTGGACCATTTTAGAATAAAATAAACATATTGTTTTAGAATAAAATAGCCAACTATTTTTGTAAAATATTAAGCTACAATTATAAACTTTAAGGCACTTGCATTCGTTTTTATATACAGTCATAGACTGGATGTAATTGTCCATATGTAATTTCAACTCATTATCAAAGCATTAGCCATTCATTATCATTTGAGCCTAGTTGAATACCCATCTATTTTAACTTCTTCGTGAATTTGTTCAACTCAGTAAAGCGTATTTTTTCTTCATTACATACGAAGGCATATGTAAGGGTCGTTACTTCTAAAGCAACCACCTTATATAAAATTGACTATAAGAGCATTGACGTTCGAACTTCAGTACCATTGGAGAGCAGAGATACAACTTAAGGATAGATGTATAGGCCTGGATAGAGGTATACATGGACATTAGTGGTGACATTTGTTAAGTTTAGCCAACTCATATTATAGAATTGTAATTACTGCGGGGGGGAATTGAGACCTTTGGAGAAATGGGACAGCCTTTGAAATAGAGGAAACTTGAGGTGCGTGGGCGAATTGATTAAAAGGGCTATCAATCGCCGCGAGGACTCACCTCTTTGCTGAGCCTGGCAGCATTGCCATAGCAACGAAGTGAGCAGCACGAGCCAAAGTCGTCCCATTTTCTAGTCGGCTATCTCACCATCCAACTTCCAGTTTGACGTTCCCTCGCGCGGCTCTCCTCAACTGGAAGAATTACGAAACGGAGACAAACGATGGCAACTCTTCACAAGTGGGACACTACACAAACACACACACACACACACTCTCTCTCTCTCTCTCTCTCACTCTCTCTCACTCTCTCTCACTCTCTCTCTCGCTCCCTCTCCTTCCCTTCTGTTCTTCTCCCTCCCTTCGGTTTTCCGTCCGTGGGACAGAGAAGGGGGTGGACCGGGAACAAAAGTAGCAAAGAATGAAGTTTGCAGAGTTGCGGGCAACATGTATTGCAAAAGTTAGAACACGCATGAGCGTTTTCTTTCTTCTGCTTTGACGTGAAATGTAATTTGCAGAGGAAACGGAAGTCATTCAAATCGGCAATAGTTCGACACATCTTGAAATACTTATCACTTTTGTCACTGTAGGGCTATTAAGTGACCGTTTATCTTTATTTCAGTGCCATAAAAAGCACGTCACAGCAAGACCGAGGTCAACTCGAAAGTAGAAACACCCAGAACGCAACATAAAAAATAAATAGGCTACTCACAAGAAAATGAGTAAAGGAAGATAAAAGTTGACCAAAAAAGTTTAGCTGGAGTCAAATACAGCTCTGCTCTGTGGCTCCTCCTACTGTCGAACAATACAGTTGACATTCTGGGGCCAAACTAAATTGCTCTGCTCTGTTGTAATTGTCACGTTTTAACAGAACTAACTGCCTCTGATATTATACATAATATTATGAACTATCTCAAAGCACTATCAACATCTGCAAGAATGCAAAATCACAACCTATCCTGAAAGTCAATAAGAAAGCAAATAAACGTACAATAAATCTTTAGAGTTGGGCGCTTTGTTTTGGACCAATGAAAGGTGACTGACCCGGTAGTTTCGGCGACCTTCTATGGTCCGATCATTTTATTATGTGCCCTTAAATGATCTATTATACAATATGAGTAGCTAAATTAACCTGTCTTAGCACTGGACTGCTTTAGCGGCTATTATAGCTGTTTACTCACTGCACTACAGCTTCTGCTCGTCTGTGCAATTGTCCAGAGAATTGGGATTATTATAATGTTTCACGTCACCAACCTTTTAATCACTTCACTGAATTCTACATTGTGTGTGTGTGTGTGTGTGTGTGTGTGTGTGTGTGTGTGTGTATATATGTGTATCTCAGCTGGTTTGTGGATGCCTTTCAATGTGTGCCTGCATCCATAAGCCTTCTCCACTGACACCTGGAGCTCCAGAGAGACACAGAGAGAGAGAGAGAGACTGTCTCCACAGAGAGTATAGCTGGAGATGGGCTTTATTCAGAGGGCTTGGAGCTCTGTTCAGCCCTGGGGTTCTGTTGGAACTCTGTTGGGGTGGACTGCCTCAAGACTGCAGCCGGATTGGGTCGCACGGTGAGTCACAGTAGCCAATTATAGTGAGGATTATTTTTCTCTGTAGCACCTTGAATTTCTAAGACCATTTTTAAACCACTTAAAGGTTAATTATGGTCACTGTACAGATCTTCCATTGTGCATAAATCTGTAGCAGAGTAGGTTTAGAGTAGGCGTGTCAGATTTATTCTATATAGGCTACATACATATAGGTATATAATGATCACAGTGACACATCAAATGTTTGCTTTTTATATTCCACATTTTCCTGTCTTAGTAAAGAAAAATATGGATTGTGATGCAGGTTATATATTTAAAATCGAATGACGTGAGTTTGAACTCTTGGAGTGAACTGCATTCCAGACAGCTCAGTCCACAATGCTTCAAGAAGTAAATCATTATGTTCCTCTGTTTGCCAGGCTTTTCCAAGAGGATGGAGAAACCCTGGTTCTGACTGAGACAGATGAGTTGAGCAGAACCTACTGTGAGGACAGAGGCTGGTCTCCAAACAGCCGCAAACCTGCCTCAGGTGGGGCTAGAACCAGCACCACGCCGGACAGAACGGGCGCCGCCGCCTCCGCCGCTTCTCCCCAGAGAGGCCAGCCAAGCAGAACCCCAGCCACGGAAGAAAGACCGTCTCCTAGCAACGCTAACCGCCCCGCTAACATTCAGCGGGTTGGACCGGGTGCTAAACAACAAATCAAAATCACTCTAACCTCCACTGGACCAAGAGCAACCACAAGCACCTCTCGTCCATCCCACCAATACCTGAGGTGCTTCAACGACACTGGGAAATACGAAGCAGAGGACCCTCGGGCCGCTAAAGACGCAGTTAGCTGCATGATAAATAGTCCCATCGACGCCACACTCCAAAGCACCTCCAACGCAACACACACCTTGAGGAGCACCGGGCTCGCCGACGGGAAGGTCGGCCGGCGTAACCAGGTCGTCCCAGAAGCTGATCTGGGCTGCACCGCGCAGAGGAGACCAGCTAATGTAACCAGTCCCCAAGAGGAACCCTCGCTCCGTTTGTGGAGCAGGGCGGGAGATGGCGGGGGAGTCAGGGGCAGGGTAGGGGATGGCGAGGAGAGACGAGCCGAAGCCCGCGTTCCCAAAGGCCCGCAGGAAGAAGGTCAAACGTGGGGAGAGAGTGTGGGAGACGATGACGTGCGGAGTCCCGGTGCAGAAGGAGCCGTGGATCCCCACCCTACCATCACCACCTGGGAGGCCGGCTGGAACGTCACCAACGCTATACAGGTGCTGCAGTACACACACAGTCACGCTGCCTGATCCCCCAGTCTCTCAAGACTTTATCTTGTTATAAGCAAGTCTTTTAAATAAAGTGGTAAACATCCTTAATCCCATCGGGATTCACTTGAATAATGGTCAAAAAATGAAATCATTTCAACATTTACTGCAACAATCTTTGTATCTGGCCTTGGTCCCACATAAATTCTCACTGCTCAGAAGAACTTGAAGATCGAGTAAAACTAACCCCTGTAGAGCAATGTTTGCAGTCAACATTATGCTATCATAGCTGTGTTAGTAAGCCAACGGACAACGGTGTGCTGCTTGGACTGCGTGAATAGACAAAACCACACACATAATCACTAGCACGCAGAACCACACATTAATTGACACATTCACACAGCCAAATGGAGAGCGAGTCTTGTGCAGCTACAGTTGTACAATGTAAGCATCACTCAGTCAAAGGAGTATGAAGAGCAGGATTGGATTGTTCCCATTGGGATCGGAAAACAGAATTTGTCTTTTCCAAGGCTCTTTGTCAGGACTCTCTTTACTCTCCGTCATCTAATAAACCGTGAATAAAATATAAAAGTATGAGTGGACAAAACCCTGCAGTCACGGCAGATCCTTGGGGTGGTAATGCTAATAGCTTGTTATGCTGTAAACACTTGGAAATATGCACACTGGATGGAAGGGTGTAAGACGGCATGCAGAGAACACATTATGACATTAGGGCACAATTACAGCTGCCACAAACACAAGTTGCATGCAAACGCGCAGAGATTTTCACCTTTATACACAAACTCACACACACACACAAACACACACACATCACCGCACACGTCATCTACAGCCTCTACAAACACATACAGACAAATACACTTGTCCGGGAACCGATTGCTTTGGATAACCACCCTTGTTGGTGTACAGATACATACAGACGAAGCTTTTGTATGCGGTTGTTGATAGATAATGAGGTACTCTTCCTTTGTTGTTTATTAATGCGGACCTGCCTGTGTGTGTTCTCCGGTATGCAAGAAAAGAAGTCCCACGGCAGTGCATTTTCATATTTTGTTATTTAAAACATTTCCCCAGATCCATCCCTGGTTATTCACAATAACAGTCACTTATTGTCCCGTGGAAGTCTCTCCCCCAGCCCCTCTCTCTCTCTCTCTCTCTCTCTCTCTCTCTCTCTCTCTCTCTCTCTCTCTCTCTCTCTCTCTCTCTCTCTCTCTCTCTCTCTCTCTCTCTCTCTCTCTCTCTCTCTCTCTCTCTCTCTCTCTCTCTCTCTCTGAATGTGTGCCAGCTGGTTCTTCACCAAGGAGACGGTGCCGTGCCTGAGAATACTTGGTGGTGTACACAAGTCTTCTTCTCCTCCTCCTCCTTCCCTCGGCACAGCGGGTTGGGGAGGTTACTTTAAATATCTGAGGTGTTAGCGATTGCTCATCACGTCGTGTGTCGCCTGCTGCTAATCCACGCCTGAGGCATTAGCCTGGCGCTTCCATTTAATGGGTTGTTTGTGACGAGCGCTGGCGAGCTCCGTGAATAACCTGAGGGGTTATTGACAGTGATGAACGAGGGGGGGGGGGGGGGGGGGGGGGAGAAAAAAAGGGAGAGGAAAATAAGCTAAATATAATGTATTTTCATAATGGTAAAATGTCCTCAAACTGTCCATTCCGGCAGTGATGGAGCTAACCGTCAAACGTACTCTGACACTCTGACCACTTATTTCAATAAAGGTGCGGGACAACGCTGGCTCTTATCTCCCTTAAAGGCTGGAGGAGGAAAATATTTGTGTTTGCCAGTTTGTGATTTATTGACGCTAGGATGACTGCCCGTGTGCCAGTCTGATACAATTTTTTATTAGAAAGTAAATTTGCTGCCAAAATGCACAACAGCTCACCAGCTCCCCAGGCGCCTGGCAGTGAATTATTATGAAAATGAGCTGGAATTTCACGCACGGCACTTAATGAAGCCGCTCCAGCTTGTGTCTCATTCTCACAGATCAGAGAAAACTAAATCTCTTGCCTTAAACATCAGAAGAGTACTGTGTGATTTCATGTGTGCGCATGACTATGACTGGAGTATTTTTTTTTTTTGTGATGCAGAAATAGCAGAAGTCACCTTATTGTCAAGATCTGTTTGATGGCCTCATAGCACGCTTCTAGACTAAAAATGGATATTAAAAGGCGTATCAAAATCCAAAACACAGATTAAGAACAACATATAGGTTATACAAAAATACCTTATACGTTTTTGTACATTTGGCACAGGATAATGTAGTGGCTATAGTGTGTTTCTGGTCAGGTCCGGATTTAATAATCTCTGGTAATCTCTGCAGCCTACCTGTAATCATCCTGTAGTTTGGCTTGTAACCCATATCTCGTAAATGAGACAATTGCCATAAAAATGATTAAATAGCAATGTATACGTCTTCAACCTGTCAAGATTATTATAATGAAAATCTACAAATGAATAAAAACAATAAAGAAATATAGGACCCATAATTACACATTTATCTTTCCTCCCTCAACATCTACCATCATCATCTTCGTCATCATCCTCCTCATATCTATTCTGTGTTGATTTCTGTTCCTGGACACAGTAGAAGAGCAGGCACAGAGCCATGTGACGCTTAAACAAAGCCTACGAGAAATAAACTGGCAAAAATATATAGAGAGATGAGAATACAGAAAGAGGAGATGAAAACAGATACTTTAATGCTTCTTTTATCCCAAGGCGCTCTGCTTTTCGTTGTTGCTTTTATACGTTTTTAGTTTTTTTACATCCAAGGTCAATCGGTATATCAAGACATACAGAATGCTATTTGGGGCTACATTTACCAAAATGCCTGCTCGGAAATAAATTGTTTATTTATTTGTAGAATGTGTGTATGAGCAAGTGTGCATCTGTGTGTGTTTGTATTTCTGAGTTAACACTCCACAGGTGCATTGCACTGTGTGTGTGTGTGTGTGTGTGTGTGTGTGTGTGTGTGTGTATGCGTGTGCATACAGGTGCACGCATGTGTCTACACTTCACTGATGTGTTTCCATGGGACTGTGTATCGTCATGTTCCAAAATTAAAGAGCGAGGCAAGGCCATCAAAGCAACTGCTTGTCTCCTGTGATCCTCCCCCTCATCTCTCCTTCCCCCCTCCTCCCCCCTCTCTTCCTCTCATCTCCCCTACTCTCATCTCCTCTCCTCACCTGCCCTTGCTTCTCCTCGTTTTTCTTATTTTCTCATCTCCCCACCTATCTCCTACCCTCCCCTCTCTTTCTCCCCACTTCCTTCTCCCCTCCTCTCATCTTCTTTCCTCTCCTGCCCTTACATCTTCACTCCTCCTCACCTCTTTTCTCCTCTCCTCCTTTTTACAACCCTTGCAGCATTACATTTCAGGGTGTAAGGTCATTGTTTGTTCTTCCTACTCAGCTCCCCCCTCACTCTCTCTCTGTCTATCTCTCTCCATCTCTCTTTCCATCTCTCTCTCTGTCTCTTGCTCTTTCTGTCTCTGTATCTGTCTCTTGCTCTTTCTGTCTCTCTGTATCTGTCTCTCTCTCTCTGTCCATCTCTGTCTCTCCTCTCTTTCTCTCCACCTCTCTCCCTCTTTCTCTCTCTCTCTCTCATATATTCCCCTCTCTTTTTAAAATCATTCTACTCTGCCAAATTCCCTCTGCAGTCTTCTAAGGTTTTCTATTGGTAAAAGTCCTCCTCCTACTACTTCTCCTCCTTCCACATCATCCCTTCCATTCCCCTTTTACCTCTCCTGAATCCTCCACTGTGCTGGGCACCAAGCCAAAAGAAATGCTCCTCTCTCCTCCACCGATCCACCCCCTCTCTTTTCCTTTTCTCCCTCTCTCCATCTCAATCTCTTCCTCTTTCTCTCTCTTTCTCCCTCTCTTTCCACCTCTCCCTCTCTCGCTCTTTCTCTCTCACTCTCCCTCTCTGCCCGCTCTCGTATTTTCTCCTTGCCTTTGGTCTTCTTATCTCTTCCTTACTGCTTCTTCTTTCTTTGCTCCCTGTTCTCCTCAAATCCTCAGCATTAAACAAATTGAGTTACAAAAACCATACAACAAACACTATATATTTAAACAAACAATGATTTGCTGCAGTACCCATGTGTCCTCTCCCCGTTGTGTCTCCTCCTGTGAATCTTATTATAAGCTGTGTTTGTTTTGGTCAGAGTCCACCCCCCCCCCCCCCTTCTCTGCCGTATTCTATTGACATTCCCACCCATTCCTCTTCGTTTCCTCCCCCGTTCTTCACCTCTGTCCCCCTCTCCTATTCCACCAGGGTATGTTTGTGTTGGGCCTCCCGTATGCCCTGGTCCAGTCCGGCTACTTGGGTCTCCTGCTGTTAGTGCTGGCCGCCTGGATCTGTAACCACACTGGGACCATTCTGGTGGCCTGCCTGTATGAAGAGGAACCTCACGGGTTTGGTCCAATTTCTGTATCTTGTATCTGTTCTTTTCTCACATTGGATTCGCTAGATACTAAACTGTTTGGTTTAATAAACAGTCCGTATCATAATTTTTTCATCATGGTATGAATCGTTTTTTAAATGTTCTTTTTTATACAGTCACACATCTAGAATGTGTGATGCTATGTGATACAAACGGCCTGAACATTTGCAGTACAATGAAGTCGCTGTGTGTCTTTTAGATGTGGTTGTGGCTTAACTCCCGGGCTGGTTCGGGTCCGCCACAGCTACCAGGACATAGCAGAGGCCTGCTGCAAGGGACTCCGGCCCAACTGGGCTGAACTGGCTGGCTGGATGGTTAACATAGCTCAGGTAACGTCCCTCCTTTCATCAGATGGGTCAAATATGGCTTTACATTGCTAACATTTCACATTACATTAAGCTGTTGTGGTTTTTTGGGGTGTTGGCCTGTCTGTCTGTGTATGTGTGTGTGTGTGTGTGTGTGTGTGTGTGTGTGTGTGTGTGTGTGTGTGTGTGTGTGTGTGTGTGTGTGTGTGTGTGTGTGTGTGGTTGTGTGTGTGTGTGTGTGTGTGTGCGTGTATGTGCATGTGTGTTTGTATATGTGTGCATGCATGTGGTGGTCCAGGTAATAGAGTTGCTGATGACGTGCACGCTCTACCTGGTGGTCTCTGCCACTCTCCTGTCAGACAGCCTGTGGTGGATGGCTGTCCCCAGATCAGCGTGTTCCCTGGCCTCCGTCCTGCTCCTACTGCCCTGTCTGTTGCTGAGAGACCTCAGACCTGTCTCCACCCTCAGCATGCTCTGCTCCCTGGCTCACGGCCTGATCAGGTTCAAAGAGACAAGTGCAATTCCGCGAGTCCTCTGGTGCACCTGGGTTGTGATAAGGATGATGAAAGAAAACCCGTTATATTATCGTATTAATGTGTCAACCTGCTAGTAAACCAAATCAAACTTTGTCATAGACACCAGAGCCTGGTTTAGCTATCATTAACCCATGAAATAAAAATGTACTATCATATAGCTGATTACTTATCTATGAAGCCCATAAAGTGTAATTTACCTTTTGGATTTTCCAGTCTGAATATTAGCCATGGTCATTTCCATGTTAAGTGTAGCATTATAAATAAAGCGCTGCCACAGCAGTTTAAAATCTTACTAAAGAATCACTGATCCTCTTATACTATCCCTTTATTGTAAAGTACATTTTCATTTCATTATCACTTAAAAAAATAATCAGATTTGTTTTCCTTAGTTTCTTTCTTTATTTTGTCAACCTAAATCAAATTTAATAAGGCTAGGAGCGTACAATTTTGAACACACTGCGTTATTATTTCTGTCACATCTTTTAATTAATTACCATGTTTATCTAACATTTATATTTGTTCTCAATCTTTCTCTCTGTCTCTCTCTCTTTCGCTCTCTCTATCTCTCTCTCTCTCTCTCTCTCTCTCTCTCTCTCTCTCTCTCTCTCTCTCTCTCTCTCTCTCTCTCTCTGTGTGTCTCTGTCTCTGTCTCTGTCTCTGTCTCTGTCTCTCTGTCTCTCTCTATCTGTCTCTCTCTGTCTGTCTCTCTGTCTCTCTCTCTATCTGTCTCTCTGTGTCTCTGTCTCTCGCCCAGCCTGCTGGTTATCCTCTACTGTCTGAGTGCAGCCCGTGGTTGGTCCCTGTCCTCTCTGTCTCTGGCTGTGGAGCCCGGGGACTTCCTGGTCTCTGTGGGCGTCATCATCTTCTCCTACACCTCTCAGATATTTCTCCCTACTCTAGAGGGCAGTATGGAGCACAGAGGGCAGTTCCCTGCCATGCTGGGACGCACCCACGCTGCCGCTTGCATCGTAAAAACCGCCTTCTCCTTGCTGGTTTGTCCGACTGCACAGACTTGTGATTGATGGATTTGATGGATATCCGTGACTGACGAGAGATAAGCCAATATATAAACATATATAACATAGCTTATTTCAATATTTGGTTGACACCATCTGATCTTCTTATATTATACTGTTTTGGAGTGTTGGAATGCTAAGAGTTAAAGGCACAACATTTACAATGAGCCCTTTAAATTCACAATATTGGAGCGTTACTCCCCATACTCGGAAATCACACGGGTGTCCAGGTTGAGGACTCTGAATGGACACGACGAGCCAAGCGCAACATTACTTTTTGAGACAACCACGATTATTATATTTTGACACTGACAAGCGACGACAAGTCCGCCACTGTAAGTTCGTCAGCTAATGTATACGTTTGCAAATTATTTATTGTTTACAGATTACAAAACAGCTCCTGTGGCATCAATCTTGAAATACTGCTGGGCTCTTAACTGTTTTCCAACTTTAAAATGCAACTCTTAAGATCTACCCGTGTTTTAGCACAGCTCTGGTCATGGAGCTTTTTCAAAAGAGGACGAGGCTTTTCAGGTCTGGTAAAATCGAGTACAATCTCACTTTATCCAGTTTGTTTGCTTGCTTCCATGGCTGCAGCACACTGTGTTTGTCTGCCAATTTGTTTCATATCTGGCAACCCGGGGTACTCGGTGAATGGTGAATCATAACACACAGGCCAAAACAAAAACAAACGCTCTGACTCTGAACGAAAATTTCAAATGAGAACAGACTGGCTTTGGTATTGTTGTCGGAGCAGCCAATATTTCAACGTGGCATGTTTCCTTAATCTCTGATGACATTTCCTGGTCATTTTATGATTTAGAACAGTAAATATGTTACATATATCACCTTTAAAGATTATATAAAAATAAATGAATCTCAGGAAAAATATATAGTTAGAGATTTTTAAACATTGACATACCATCGAAGGTTTGCAGTAGCTTAGCTCCAGCAACATGGTCGTTTAGTTAGCCGTTGGAAAAAACTAAAGCTAGGATAGGTAATAAGAGTTTTTGAATACTGTAGCTACTGACACTATGCAAAGCTCAATGTACAGTGTTGTGAGAACTGGGATAACGTTCTTCCACTTTGACTAGGCTGTATTGACATGGGGCAGAGAGACCAGTGAGGTCATCACAGACAACCTACCAGCCAACCTTCGACCTTTCGTCAACCTGTGTCTTGTAGCCAAAGCACTGCTCTCCTACCCACTGCCATTTTACTCTGCTGCACAGATCCTACAAACCTGTCTCCTAAGAGGTTAGTAGGATGCACTAGTCATTTTTCATATTTTTCAGTTTTACAGAGTAACAAAGGTTTCATAACTTTTTGTTGGCAAAATATTATTGGATCCTCTAGATAGCTGTATATTTAAAAAAAATATATCTGTGAAATTCAAGAAAATAGTTTTTGCTTAATGAATGCATTATTTGGTTGTGAGGTAAATTATGTAGACGCCTGTTGTCCATCTCTTTGATTCAAACCGACGGGGGATTTTTCTTGCAATATGGATTTTTTCTGCTTAGTGGAAACCTTGTCACTTGCAAACAATTGAATAGCTTTTAACGTACCTTAGGAACTCCATAATGAACATCACACAAAAGGCAATACGAACGTACCAAACCGCAATCAATTCCAAAATGCATTCATAGTGCGTTCAATGTTAGACAAAATTCCCCCTTGTTCTCCAACAAACACTGCCTCGCTTGATCCCATCCCCAGGCACTGCGGCGTCTGCCTCCACCCACGCCAGCGGTGGCCCGCTGGCCGTGTCCCGTCTTGCCCTGCTGGTCCGTGGTGCCCTGCTGGTGACGTCGTACCTGCTGGCCCTGCTGGTGCCCAGGTTCTCCCTGCTGATGGGTTTGACGGGCAGTGTGACCGGGGCAGCCATGACTCTGATACTGCCCTGTCTCTTCCACCTGAGGCTGCGCTGGCATCGCCTCAGGGCCCGGGAGAGGCTCACAGATGTGGCCATACTGAGTCTGGGGCTAATCTGTAGCACATCTGGACTGATCTGTTCACTCAAGAGGCTGGTAGAGGGACTGTAGGGTGCATGGGTGGATGGATGGATGGATGGATAGATGGATAGATGGATGGATGGATGGATGGATGGATAGATACGTAGATAGATAGATAGATAGATAGATAGATAGATAGATAGATAGATAGATAGATAGATAGATAGCTGGGTGGGTGGGTGGATGAGTCAGTAAGAGAAGGGGTGGATGGTTAGGGGAATGAATAAATGGATGCATGGACGGGTGGATAGATAGATGAGTGAGAATGTGGGTGGGTGGATGGGTGGGTGGGGGATGGATGTATGGATGGGTGAATACATGGATGGACAGTGCATCGGTGGATGGATAGATGAGTGAAAAGATGGGTGGATGGATGGATGGATGGATAAGTGAGTGGATGAATGGATATATGGATGGATGAGTGAGCGTGTGGCTGAACGAATGGATGGATGATAAATTGAATTGGGTCAGAAGGGAAGGTTCCTGCTTAAATTTTTGGCTCCATAGAAATGCAAAAGCACTTGAGAGTTCAAACTAACTTGATAAGCGCATAAATAAAGTCAATGAGGTTTGTTGAAAAACAAAGAAATCAGGTTTTCTGTTTATGCTTTTCCCAAAAAGGAAAAGGGCATCCAAATGTTAATACACATCTAAGACAACTCATTGCACACCAGTATTAAAGCAGCTGCTTGGAGACAAAAAGGTTTATCTGCATTTTGTGCAGGAGAGAAAGTGAAGATGCTCAATGTTTTTAGTCCAAGCGCAGGAGCCGGGCTGCCTTTTCCACCACCTTTATCAAGGTCTTGAGAGGATCCATTGAGAACCACAATCTAGAAAAAAAAAAAAAAAAGACATCCTCGCGATAGAGATAAAAATGCCGCCCAGAATGACCATATACCCAGCTACCTGTGAGGGTAGAATGAAGCCAATAATTTGCCTGCCTGACTCTCAACTTCTTTTGTGTGAGCTCCCATCACTGCCGGATGACATTTCCGGCAGGTGGTCAGATCGTATTTTATTTGTCCCTGATTATTGTTGAAAAGCTCAAAAAAAGAGAAAACAATTGAAAGAAGACTGCAAATTGCTAATATAACTCAGATGGTGTCATCAGCTTTTTAAGATGGCTCTTATGTGACCAGTTTTCTCTCAGTCTCTCCAGTTGTGTGAGAAATATGTGTTATCGTTGAAGAAGCTAAAATACACAGTGACCTGTCTTTGCATGCTGTAGTTGTAATCGTGGATGCGGGAGGCAGGGCTATAATGTGCAGCAGAAGAGCAATGCGGGACCATGCTGGCTTTCAATCCAGCCAATTATTTACCGCAGAGGATTCTGCTGACTAGGTCACCTTCAACCTGAGTGGGAGGTCCTAATAATTGAAATCATCTAGTGTAGTGATTGCGAAACAAGCAGCGGCACAGGCTCTGTCGCTCATGTGTAATACATGCTTTTACGTTCCTGCATACTTTCACATAGTTGCCCATCCCTGAAGTGTAGGCTTTTAATAGGAGAGCACTACCCGCAACCATGAATGCTGTAGATTCAAGCAAAGGGAAATGTGTTTCTGTAGTCTTTAATCACAATAAGAGTTTCAAAGGGCATCACGGGCACATGTTGACATGGGATTAAATGGCATATACTAACCCTAAGCCCTCAGACGTGAAAGGCAAGATTCCTTAAAGCAAAGTGGGGAAACCAGAAAGAAATCTGGCCTTACCCCATAGGGCTCCATTGAAAATGCAGCATCGCATTGCACCGGCGTCAGGTCAACTTGCTGTTATATGTGCTCCACTGGGCGCGCCACCGAACCTTTCTTTGTATATGGAAAACATTCAATGTACATAGGATTAAGTCACATTTATGAGTGAAATTGGTGAGTTGATGCTAGCGCTCGCTGTCGAGAATACAAGCTCTGTTTGGATGGCGACGCTCTGTGGCTCTGATGGAGCGAACATGAGCCGGCTTAGCAAACATAAAAGCATATGAACAAGTTAATAGGTTTTGACGAATCAAGACACGGCAAAACGGCACATTTAAAAGCAATCCGAGTGAACAACTGACAAGAGATAAATAACGTGGCTAAATAATAACCCTGCAATTATGATAAACACAAAACAAGCTTGAAAGGAAAATGAACCTCGTGTCAAGATAAAGCGTCTTCTTTGTGCCGTTCCATTTTTACCAAAAGAGCACAGGAAATGTGCTTTACTTGTGCTGCTTTACATATAAGTGAGAATCCTGCCTGTAGTATTTTTGCTCTGTTAAACTGGTGAAATAAATGTTACAAAATGCTAATTACCCAAAAGCGCTGTGAAAACTACTCTTTTTTTTCTTTCTTTCACTGCAACGATGACCCTTTGGTGCACCGTTTCCCCCCGCTTCAAACACCCAGAGAAAGTGAGCGCGGAGAGGTGTAGAATGTGGGTAGTGGGATGTGGGTATGTCTCGGTATCTACTGTATGCCTGCTTCCCCTTTTCCTAATGCCTTGTAAGGCTGGTGGGCGGGAGTGCTCTCGGCGTAGCTTTGACATCTGTCTGCCACAGCACAGCGGAGCGCAGCGCTAGCGTTGAGAAGGGGATGAAGAAGAGGAGAGAACAAAGATTGGAAGAGAATAAAACAAGGAAAAAAGAATTTAAAAAAGGACGTGAAATGTATTCGTGTGTGTGTGTGTGTGTGTGTGTGTGTGTGTGTGTGTGTGTGAGTGTGTGTGTGTGTGTGTGTGTGTGTGTGTGTGTGTGTGTGTGTGTGTGTGTGTGTGTGTGTGTGTGTGTGTGTGTGTGTGTGTGTGTGTGTAAGGGGGCGGAATCGAATCATGGATGGGTTAAGGTCAATTTCAAAACGCAAAGTTGACCGCAGGTTTGATGGGAGCTCCAGCACTGTAAAGCAAGTCTGGAATACAAGAATACTATTGTGACTAATCCATAGGCATATGTAACTACAAAAACACACAAAGACACACACAATCATTGCATTTGAGCTGCAAATACAAGTAAATCCTTTAGAATGATTATTGGACATATACCTGGAGGAGTTACAGAATGGAAAAATGGTTATGCCAACCTAGGCTTTGAAAGATTTATTTTATTCTACAATATACACACAAACACACACACACACACACACACACACACACACGTGATACGCACACAACAGTGACAATCGTGGCCCAACAGACACCGTCTGGCTAACAGTACCTCCTGATAATTTCTGCAGACATCAATAACTAAGGAAATCATTGAAAACATCCACAGCGTTAAATCAAAGACCCAGTGCTCAGGATGGCTTGAAAGGCGCTGAGAATCGTTGTATTATAGATGCGCTATTTAATATCTGATATT
>JACYXH010000249.1:3057648-3062648 GCA_026745465.1 Lota lota
TTGTTGGCTCGTTTGTAAAGGTAATTATTAAAGCAGTGGAGCTGTCGCTACTGTTGGAGCAGGCTGGTGAACTCTCCTGAACAGCCCCCTCACTGACGTGGGTTATAGCGTGATTGATTGATTGTCGGGTTTGGCACATGTATTATGAACGCTCACTCCATATCGTCGTTCTTAGTGCTTTTTAATTACTAATAGTTGTTTTTTTTATAATGCCAATGGTGCGAGTTAACAAACGCGTAGGAAGCAAATGGGCGTTTTGTGACAGTGACGGAACCGTTGCTTTTAATAGGGATTGAGTAGGAAAGGTAAATATCAAAGTTCCCCCCTGCTGTGTGTGTGTGTGTGTGTTTGTGTGTGTGTGTGTGTGTATGTGTGTGTGTGTGTGTGTCTGTGCTTGTGTGCCATTTGTATGTGTGTTTGTGTGTTTATGCAAAGGACACCTTCACTGAAAAACAACAAATGTTCTCAGCTGTTCTTTTAAGTCTAAATAGAATGTGTCTGCTTTAGTCGGTCTAGGGCTATGGCAGCTGTTGTACCGACAGACAGACCGACAAACAGACAGACAGTTGTGCAGACAGACAGAGAGAGAGACACACACACACATAGGCAGACACATATTAAGTAAAATTTGCAGACAGACAAGCTCGCAGGCTCTCTCAAACACACACACACATACACACAGGGTGATCAAAACGAATAGCATGATAAACAGATCACAAACCTAAAGACCCACATCTGACACACTCATATGTACTAATTCACTACACACATGATGGCCCGCACTGCTGCCAGGTTGCAGGGGTGTGTGTGTGTGTGTGTGTGTGTGTGTCTGTGTGTGTCTGTGTGTGTGTGTGTGTGTGTGTGTGTGTGTGTGTCTCAGGTTGAGTCATCAGTGATATTGGTGTCAGCAGCTGGTGGCTAGTTCCCTCGCAGCAGCGGGATATACGATGATTTGTGGTGTGTGTGTGTGTGTGTGCCTGTGCCTGTTTATGTGTGTGTGTGTGTGTGTGTGTGTGTGTGTGTGTGTGCATGTGTATGTCTGTGTGTCTGTGTGTGTGTATGTGTTCGGATGGACCATGAGTATAAGATTAACAGAAATTGAAATCTGGGTGGGGAAGTCAATGTTGCTATGATGCCATGCTATGAAATAAAATGCTATGAACAATGTAGCTGGATGGCATTGGCTAAATGTCCAGGACACATTAAGCATTAAGCAGGCTTGCGAGCTAAAATGATGAACACAATATGATGTGTGCAGAGGTCAGTATTATAAAACATTTAATTTAATTTAATTTAATTTATTTAATAAGACTCTTCGTAACATACTTGATTCGTAAAATATGGGTCTGCCATTAGTATAGAACAGGAGCCAATAACAATAACAATATTTAGAATTGTGTATGACTATTATTTCATATTTAATATACGATATTCTATAATTCCTCATAAAGAATATGTTCTCACGTGTGGTGTCTTCATAAAAGCCAATCCATTTGAAAAATACATACAATACTGCTTTTATTGAATTATCAAAGAATTTGCTTGAACTAAAAGATTACCACATTCATCTTCTTGGTATAAAAAATAAGAGAGAGAGAGAGAGCAAAAAGCGGATGATGACAGAGAATATAATCCGTGCATGGGCTTGTTTTTCTGTGTGGAAATGGCCTTAGTCTTTCTGCTGTGGTGGGAAAACCCTGTATCTCTCTAAAACCCTTCTTGGGATTAAAGACAGTCAGCTTTCATTTCCGATTAAAAAGCCTGCTTTTCTTGGATAGAGAAAACATTTCAATCGTAGTAGTGAACGAGATTCACAGTTGGTCCCCCCGGCCGCTGAACCTTTTTCAGGCAGGAGAAGCTGCTTGTGCAACATTCCCTTTTTCCTTTGACCTGATCATTTCTTTATATAACAAAACCAACTACGCAAACGATGGTGAGGACCCCACTGATGGCTCCGTCGTGTGGAAATGGCCCTGTGTGTATAATGGTTCCCGGGCGAGATGGGGGCTAATTTGGCTATTCCAGAACAAAGTAAAAAAAATAAAAGAAATAATAAACTTTTCATGGTAATTTCCTGTGGAAATCGCTGCTTCAACAGGGAGTAGCAGTTAGTTAGATAGATGGGCCGCGAGAGAGGAGGGCGAAATCTACGACTCAGCAATTTTCACTTTATGTATTAGAGCGATAATGTAGGACTATCCACTCTCTCTCTCTCTCTTCCTTGCTCAACCATTCTCTCTTTCATGCTCCCCCCTTTCCTATTTCCTCCCTTTTTTTACTGTTCCTCCCTGGGGCACTACCCTCTCTGTTTTCGTCACTCTTTACCTCTCTCAATCACTTTCCCTCTCTCTCCTGCGACCTTTCACCCCCAACCTCTCTGCACTGCGCTATCCCCCTCTATCGCTGTTTCTCTTCTACTTCCTCCGCTCTGTCTGTCCATCACACCTACTGACTTATGGAGATAGAGATATAGATAGATAGATAGATAGATAGATAGATAGATAGATAGATAGATAGATAGATAGACAGACAGACAGACAGATAGATTGATAGACAGATAGACAGATAGACAGACAGATAGATAGACAGATAGATACATACATACATATACATTCGAACATACATTCGAACATACATACATACATACATACATACATACATACATACATGTATCGATGTATAAAGATACATAGATACCAACATACATGGATTGATAGATCAGTGTTTAACAGAAGACAATGGAATACACAAGGCAGGGTAATGCAGAAGGGAGAGAAACAGCAGTAAAACAAGACACAATATCATAATGGGGACATGGTGTTTGTTTAGTATAATGTTAAGATGCATTTAAAGCCTGTCTCCTAAAACTACACAAAATGAAACAATTAACCTTCAGCTGCCATGGGATTGTGTGTGGGTGTGTGTGTACGTCTATGTGTGTGTCTGCGTGTGTGCGTGCACACGCGTGTGAGCGTGTGTGTCTGTGTGTGCCTGTGGGTGTGTATGCCTGTATAAGTGGATTAGGAACAATAAGCGCACTATAATGAAAAGACAAAAGGCTCACATTCCATATTGCATCTCTCTGTCTCTCTCTGTCTCTCTCTCTCTCTCTCTCTCTCTCTCTCTCTCTCTCTCTCTCTCTCTCTCTATATATATATATATATATATATATCTTCAGCCCTGTCTTGGTATCTTGTAACCAGACATATCAGATTACGGTCACACCTGCCATTTACACGGCTGTTGTGATCGGAACCAGTCTACATGTAAATACTTTGCATCCACAGTGTTCCAGTTCCACCCATTCACAATGGATGGCCTGGGTCTAAATGCATCTTTCGCTCAAGCCAGGCATTTTTGCTAAAGACAATGGCCTTAACATGTCTGACCTCTGGCATGCGATAGGAGTTGAACCTGTCAATCAAAATCTAGATCTGAGAGTGGCAGTACTTGGGGCAAAATAAGTACATTTTGTGATGTCGACATTCTCCACAACCGTCTGCAAAGGTCCAGTGTTGTACTCTGGTGCTCCCCCTGTGTTTTTCTGAACAACCCATACTACATTATTTTGGACATCCCACTGATAATACTGGTACTGGTAATAATCGAAGATATTTTTGATTAGAGGTTTTATATCAGTAATTTAATTTAGCTCTGCTTTTGGCGCTTTCTTAAAGCACATTGAGAGAAGGCGCTATGTGCACCGCATAAAACAGGATCATGATAAAGTTGAGTGGCTTGCATGGCAGGTTGCCTCTGACAAAGTAAGCATAAAGTTGCTCAATGCATATCAGATGTATTAAGGCCTATTTTTAGGTGTGCAAGTGGAAAGTTTCACTCGGATCACCCAATGCACTGAACTTGATTTACATTTCCCCATTCAAATTCCAAACCAATTTCCTCTCTTCCTCTGTTCATCTTTCTTTCTGGCCCCGTCTACCTTGCATTATCCATCTACCTATCAGTCTCTCTTGATCTCACAGTCTTTGTCAGTCTTCCATCGTGTCCGTCTCTCTCTCCTTCTTTGTCTTCATGTCCTCCACTCATGGATGTGGACATTCATGTCCACAAACTACTGTTTCTTTTTGTGTGGGTCCAACTCCCTGTTTATTGTTGATTCATTCCACCTGTTTTAAATTGTAGATGTTGAACAAGCAAATACACTGTAAGTGTGTGAATTCTGACTTTGCATGCCTCCCCATCTGAATGTGTACCTGTCTGTGTCTGTGTGTGTGTCTAAGATTGTGCAATTGTGCGTGCGTGTGCGTGTGGATTTTTGTTTGCGTGCGTGTGCGTGTGTATGTGTGTGTGTGCGTGCATGTGTATGCAGGTGTGTGTGCATGTGTGTGTGTGTGTGTGTGTGTGTATGCATATATGTGCGTTTGCATGCATGTGTGTGCGCTCGTGTGTGTGAGTGTGAGAGAGATGCCAGAGAGATGGGAGAAGTCCAGTGGTTGTTAATCAGTAATTAGTGCTTTGCGATGGGATGAAGATTAATTTACTCATTCTTCTACTGCCCATCTGCTGTCCCCTTATGACACACATACACACACGAACACATGCACTCACACACATACACACAACCACCACCGACACATGCACACACACAGACACACACACAAGCAAGCACACACACACACAAACATACACACACCACAGACACACACCACCGCACAATAATCATTTTGAAACAGTAAGAAGCGGATGCAGAAACAGATGCACACACACACACACACACACACATATAACACACACATTACTCACACCTTCACACCCGTGACACACAGCCACCCGCCACCCAACTCATAATGATCTCGTCTGATTCCAGTGTGTGTTCCGCTGATTCACGGTGACCAACGCGGGTTTCGCTCGTCGTGGGACACTCCACAGGGGGGCCGGTGGTCCAACCACAGGATGCCTCCCTGAAGCCTGGCTCACCCAGCGGGTGGTGATGGCACCTCGGGGTGCAGGCGAGAGGCTTGGAGTCGACGGCTGCTATA